>JADRCD010232350.1:0-11449 GCA_019843815.1 Montemys delectorum
CCATCACACCCCACCCCTGGCACAAGGACAGGTTCTTCACAGAGCAACATGCTCAGTAGAAAAACTACTGAAAAACAATAATCTTTTAGTCATGGTTGGAAAGAAAACGGGCATGGGATTGAGAGACAGCTTAGAAGTTGAATGTGGGGGTGTCTGCAACCACCATGTCCACAGTGGAGGGAGACAAGAAGCCTCCCAGTTGAACATGACTAAGCAGCTAGTGTCGGTTTGAACTTCACAAGCCTGACGACATATAATCTATTTTAGGCATATTTAAACAGAGAACAGTTTGATGAAAGTTTTCTTGGTGATAATTAATTCAACCCAGTATATACAATAAAGCAAATTCACATAAATCTCCTTGAGAAACAAAGTAAGCTAAATAAAGACCAGATGTGACTGTATTTTTGTTAAGTACACATGACATCTTCCACAACTAGAGGGTCTATAGAATGACTGAGAAATACAAGCTCATGATGAGGATTTGGGGAAAGATCTGGTATAGTCTTGGTCACACAGATAGAGCAAAGGTCACCAGGCCATTAACCTCTGTTCCCAGCTTTCTGAGCAGATAACAGGTTATGCATCCCTTCCTTTGAAGGGACAGCTTTGTTTATCCAACATCCCCATCCCTATTGCCACTAGAGCTTATCTGTGAGCACAAGGATCTCCAAGTCTGCTACAGTTGAAGGCACTTGGAGAGGCTCTTGCCGAGGACCTGAGTTGGCTTTCAGCATCCTCTTTGGATAATTACAATCACCTATAACTCCAGTTATAGTGCATCCTGCACATTCTCCTAGCATCTATGAGAACCTGCATATACACAGCACACATACAGACTATCAGACACACATAAATGAGAAGTAAATTAATAATAGTAATAATAATAATAACAACAACAACAACAAATAATTTGGGCATACTTTTTATTGTTTACAAAGACCTATGCTTATCAAAGGCAATGTATATAACACCAAATATCCTAAAAATGAGTAGCATAGACAGAAAAGGCAGTAGAAGCTCAGAAAATCAAGAGTCCAGTTAGATAGAGAAGGCTGTGTTACATTATTGGATGATGGAGAATTGCCCCAGATGTTGAAGAACGCCAATATCCCCACATTCTGATGCCAGAATGCATAAATTGTGTTTCTTATATGCCAGATATTCAACCAAGCACTGAGAGACGTGAAGATAAAGGAGACTGGGGCTTTCTGTATTGAAGCATCTTGGTTAGTAGGACAGAATGACCATAAGAAAGAGATAGCTTAATTGTCAAAAGCATATACTGCTCCAAGTTCGAGTTCAGTTCCCAGCATCCACCTTAGGTAGTTTCACAAACAACCTGCAATTCCAGGGCATGGTATCTGATGCCCTCTTCTGGGCTCTGCTGGTAAATGCACCAGCTACCACAGACATGGACACCCATGGGTACACATTTTTTTTTTTTTAATTTTACATTAATCTTTAAAATATAGACTGATCTATAAAGGTGTGATTATAAATCACCGTGAGGCAGGGTATGGTCTATGTGCAGAGCAGGATGTAGGCTCAGACCTGAAACCATGAACGATCAAGGTGACATTTTGGCTAGCGCACAGTCAAAGGTGAATTTACCTACTCTGAGAACCAGAGGTAAATTCTGTGAACAACAGAGAGTTAAAAAAAGAACCAGAGATTATTTTCTCATAAATACATGAATCCATATTAAAACTAAATGTCATAAATTCCCAGGAGATTTTGGGGTAAGGTTGTTCATATTAGAACATCTTGACAACCTTTACTTATGTCTTGGCTGTTCATATTTTCAATTCTTATTCTCAATAATACTGTCTTTAGAAAGAGAAGTTATTGGCAAGCAAGCATGCTACAAATACAGTCTCCCAGCAAATTCGCCTCGCTGGTGTCCCAAAGACATCGCAGTGTTCTGCCACTTTACCAATGCAGCCAACAGTTCAGTCCAGAGCCCATCTATGAAGCTTAAACTTGTTCCAGGTAAGTGCAGTTAAAAGACTTTCAAGTCATGTAATCATGAGTGGAGACTTATTTATTCATTGATGACTTAATTTACATATGAAGGCCTTGGGTGAACCACGGGGAGTTAAAAAAGAAACAGAGGCCAGGTCCTCTGGCCTCTAGCCTAGGGGACCCAGAGATGCAATTGAAGATGCTGTCACAGATGCTCGAGTGAACATAAAGATAGAACTATTGTGTGTGGCCAGAAAGGGTGTCTGGTTTAACCCTACTGAAATAGTGGAGAGGGAGCCTGGCAAATGAAATAATTCTTGGGCCAAGCCCTGAAGGCTAAGTGGGTTGCGAGGCAGACTGGAATGGGCAGTATCTGTGTCCTTCTGAGATTCCTTACAGATGGCATCAAGAGAATGTGTCCTTACCAGCGCTCTTCCTGAGATAGAGCCATTTGAAAAGAGATGATGGGAAGATCAGGTGCTGGCCCTCCCATCCTCTGTCGCCCCTGAGCTAATGTGACCTGGCCTATTCTCAAGATGAGAAGTCATGATCTGTGGGACTATTTCTATGGGAGTTCATGTGGAAGAACTCTCCTCAGTCACCAGAAGGGCCAGGTGATAAGATGACTTCTTGTGACTGGAGCGCCCATACACAAAGGTTCCCTAGTTCTTCCAATCAGTTCATTTGAGCTTACTGAATGCTATGTGTACATTCTTGCGTATATTGATAACTGGGGTCTGTCCATCAAAGTAGGAAGGTATCATGACCTTAAGACCCTTGATAAGCAGGGCTACCTCCAGTTGCACCCATTTCCCTACAGATGACTTGACTCCATTCTTCTTAATTATGGCTGAAAGAAATTCTCAACTGTCTCTTTTATTTCCGTGTTTCTGATGCAGGGGAGAACATCACATGCCAGGATCCCATCATAGGTATTGGGGAGCCTGGGAAAGTCATCCAGAAGCTGTGCCAGTTCTCAAGTGTTTCCGGAAGCCCTGGACAGACCATCGGTGGGACTGTCACTTACAAATGTGTGGGCTCCCAGTGGAAGGAGGAGTCAAGGGCTTGCATCTCAGCCCCAATCAATGGCTTGCTCCGGCTGGCCAAGGTGAATCCGAAACCCTGGACTCTAAATCCTTGGGCAGGGGTATCTCTCAGGCTCAGCAGAATTCTCAGCACTTAGGAAACTTGGCCATGTACCACTCTGAAATGCATTGCCAACATATAGCGTACTGGCTACTTTTCTGATGGCTGTGACGAAATCTGTGACAAAGGAAACTTAAGGGAAGGAGAGTTTTGTTCTAGCTCATGGTTGGAGGGTGAAGACCATCATGGCAGGGAAGGAGGAGGAGACAGGAGCAGGAGGAGGCTGGTCACGTTGCATCTACAGTCAGGAAGCTGAGGGAGATGGTATTGATGCTTACATTGACTTCCTCTTTCAATGCCAGAACCCCAGCCTGCGGAATGATACCAGCCACATTTAGAGTGGCTCTGCCCAGTTCAGTGAACTCAGCCTAGAAACTCCCTCCTACCTGTGCCCCAAGTTTGGTTCGGTGGTGATTCTAAATCTCAGAAAGCTGACAATCAGAATTAATCATTTAAAAAATGAAACCTAGAATTGCTTTTAAAAACGACTGACATTTGACGATGAAGTCCACATGAATGAAGTCCACATGAATGTTTCTAGGCTGGCCTGGATGCCTAACCTAAAATACCCAGCACCTCATGTCTGAGACCTGCAAGGGCGAGCACATTATACTTACATACTGATTTCTTTCAAGCAGCTCTGATGGCAAATAGCTATAATGTGTTCATAAAGAGATAATATAGAAACAAGATTCAATAGCAAATAATTAGGAAATTATTGAAAGTGAACTACAACATGATGCTGGTGGAGATGCCCCAGTATAAAGAATTTAAGTAAAATAAAAATCTACATGTTCACAGATGGGTACTCATCAAAGGTTTTCTATATAAAAAATATTGTTTTCAACTCACACTTCTTAAAGAATTGAAAAGTTAGATAGAGCCAGATGGTGGTAACATATGCCTTTAACTCAGGAGGCAGAGGTAGGTGGACCTCTGAGTTCAAGGCCATCCTAGTCTACAGAGTGAGTTCTAGGACAGCCAGAACTATGCAGAGAAACCCTATCTCAAGGAAAAAAAGATAGAAAACTGATGTATACAGATAGATGATATAATTTGTCATCTGAATCAATATACTATGTTTTATTTTTATAGTAATATTTTTATTAAGATAAAATCACATAATTCTGCCCTAATTCAGTGTCTGTCCTCCAAATCTTCCCATACCTCCCCTTGTTCCCATTTTTCTTTAATTTATATATTTATTCACAAGCACAAACACACACAGAGTCTTCTCAGACCATTTAGTGCTGTGTGTATGTATATGACTTCAGGGCTGACCACTTGATATTGGATAATCAATTAGGAAATTCATCCCTGGGTGAGACTACTTCCTCTGCTCTCAGTGTCCCTTGGTTGCCTGTAATTCTTTGTCTTCACATGGACCCTGTGAATTTCCCCCATACACGTTAGCATGTCTGTATTGTTGTTCTTGTTGAAGCAGCCATTTTAATGAGGCATCATGGATGAAGCTTTCTTGGTCATTTTTCTTTCTTTTTCTTTTTTTTTTTTTTTTAAGACAAGGTTTCTTTGTATAGCCCTGGCTGTCCTGGAACCCATTCTGTAGACCAGGCTAACCTCGAACTCAGAAATCTGCCTGCTTCTGCCTCCCAAGTGCTGGGATTAAAGGTGTGAGCCACCACCGCCCAGCTTTTCTTGGTCATTTCTAGGAAACCCAATCTCATAGATGATTTCCAAGTCTTCTGGCTCTTACAGTCTTTCCATCCCCCATTCCTTAGCTTTTTTTTTTCTGAGCCTTAGGTATAAACATTGTGTTGTAGATGTATCCATTAGACTGGACGCCCCATGAGTAGTCATTTTCTGCATTTTGATCAGTAACGGGCTTCTGTAATGGTTTCTGTCTGTTGCAATGAGTTATGTTGGGGAGGGTTGGAATCTACATTTATCTGTGTGTATTTGTGTAAGTATTTAAAATGCAGCTAGGAACTATATGTTCTAGTGAAGTGGTGGTATAAGGTTGTCTTCTAAGATGTATGACCTCGCTAGCCCCAAGTAGTTGGCTAGGTTTCTAGGACCAGACATGATTTCCCTGCTGTTGAATGAACCTTAAATCCAATAGGACAGCAGTTGGGTACTGCCAGGATATGATTGCAGTGAGATCATACTCACCTTGCACAGATATTGTAACCTCTAAACTAATAGTTTGTCTAGAAAACTAGCAGGAATTCATTCTACTTGAAACTATTGCCATTTCTCCAATATGGCAATTATCTCACCATATTGGTCTCTTTTGAGGTTCATAGGCGTCACAGCTGTGTAGAACTCCCTTTGCAGCTTGCATTGTACGTTACGGTACTATGAAAGTAAAGGAGGACGCTCTTAGTGATTATACTAGATAATAGATATAGAAGGATGAATATGGAGGGACAATCATATTCACAATCAGAAGTATAAGTAGTCTAAGAAAAGACACGTGGTAGATGTGCTTCTATGTGAACAAGTGACTAATTTATTTTGCTTTAACTGTAGCAATCGTATCTACCATTCCTTTCAAGTTAGCTTCCAGGTTGGTGTTTGTTTAACTCTTTGTTTTCTGAGCATGAGATCTTAAGCGTTCTCCATCCTGATGGGTGTGCACAGAGACATTAAAAGGTGAAGGCTTTAATTTACAGTAGATACTATTGATGTGGGCATTGAGAAAAAAGGAAACCACAGTTCCCAGATTATTGGAATAATTTCACTTACTTTTGCTTTTTTAAAAACTAGGCTTTGATCAAGAGCCCCTCCCAGGACCAGAAGCTCCCTACATACCTGAGGGACCTTTCCGTTAGTGCTGGGAAGGAAGAACAGGACATTCGCTCATCGCCGGGGAGCTTGGGAGCCATCATCAGCATCCTTGATTTGCTCTCAACAGTTCCCACCCAAGTGAATTCAGAAATGATGAGGGTAAGTGTACTTAAGCCTGGTGGGAGTTTGGGAGTCTTGCCTTCTTGCACCTCTGGACTTGTGTGCACGAAGCATCACTCCTTCCCGCACAGACTTGTCTCTCTCAGAGCACTGACTCGGAAAGCGTAGTGTGCTCGGTAGGCTATGGCTTCTAGGACAGCAGAGGGGGTTTGGATTTCTTTAAAGAGTCTCTGCTTTAATTTCTTCATTCAAGTAGAATGAATTCCTGCTAGTTTTCTAGACAAACTAGTAATTGAGAGGTTACAACATCTGTGCAAGGTGAGTGTGATCTCATTTTGGCACCTAGGAGGCAGGCATCTTGGCACACCTGTAAAATACTTCCTTGATTAAAGTCAGTTTCTGAAAAGGTCTGTCACAGATCGTCTTCATTAAATTAATTGATTTAGGAAGACTCTTCTGAATTGTGGATGGCACCATTCCCTAGGCTGGGCTTCTTGGATTCTATGAGAGTAGAGGACATGAGCTAAGCACTTGCATGTGTGCCTTTATTTGTTGTTCTCTGCTCTTGACTGTGGCTGTAACAAGACCAGCTCTCTTAAGATCCCACCACTATCAGTTGCCCCGGCAGGGTAGGATGTGATATGGAATCGTAGGCCCTTAAATAGTTTTTGTCAGGGTGTTTTGTTATGACACTAGAAAGGAAACTAAGATAAGATTTTCAAAGGTCTTGCATTGAATGTAAACTGTGAGGTACTTGTTTTTGGAGAAAAGAGAGCCATAAAAGTTCAAATAGAGAGGCTTTAATGAAGGGGAGCATACAGAGGTAAGTCAGAATAAAATACATAAGGGGTGGGGGTGGGGCATTCAGAGGCCACCGTCTTTATAAACCATTACCACATTATAGACAAAAGATTGGATTTCACTGAAGTCCAGTGATAGCTGAAATCTTAGGGGAGATCATTCTCCTCAGAAACTATAGTTTTTGAAGGCCAGTATAGTTTTTAACCAGAGACAAGCTTGGGATAAAGGGAACAGGTTAAGGGGACAGCATGGATGATTTATGTCAACCCTTCTCACTCCCATCTTTCCATTGCCTGCCTACTTGTGGCTAAACCCAACAAGAAGTCAACAAGCATGGAGCCTAGTAGCAATGTGCAAAGCTTTACATTTGTGGATGGGAACTGTCTAAGCATGGATTGGGTAGCTTGGGCAGAAATATATTGTGTCACTGTCCAAGAGGTGAATCAAGGTGGCTGCAAGGCCATGCTCCCACAAAAGGTGCTAGAGACAAACCTTTCTTCACTCCTTCCAGCTTCTGGGGACACCTGCAGCACTACATAAACCTCTCTGTCCAAGCTTTTATCTCATCTGTGTTTTGTAAAAATATATTGGAGTTGGGAGCCACCCAGATAATTCAGAATATCTTACCCCTAGTTTCATTTTGTTGATATGATAAACACCATGACCAAAAGTGACTGGGGGGAGTCCATCACTGAGGGAAGTCAAGGCAGGAACTTGACACAGAAGCTGCTTGGTAGCTCACGATCTCATGCTTAGCTTGCTTTCCTAGCTTAGGACTACCTGCATAGGGAATGGTGCTGCCTACAATGGACAGGGCTCTCTTGTATTAATTATGGCAATCAAGACAATTTTTCACAAACATGCTCACCTGCCGGTCTGCTCTAGGCAACCCCTCTATCAAGACTTTTTCTTGGGGAACACTTGTGATGCTAGGTTGTGTCAAGTTGACAGTTAAAGCTGACTAGAATGGATCCTTAAAATAATGACATTTCTAAAGGCTGTCTGTCTGTGTAAAGTCACATTCTCAAGGTTTGGGTATCAGGATATGTCCTGTTAGAAGTTGCCAATCAACCTGTCCTACAGGGTTATTCTTCTATAAGTCAGACAAGGCAAAAAATAGGGAGAAAAAATGCTTTTAAGAGAAGGGAATAAATGAAAAACATCAGGCCCAAGGTTATGAGAAAGAGAAATTGTTTATCAGGCATCAAAACTGTCCTTGGAAACAGTTTTTCATAGCTTATTTGATGCTCAAGGTTAGAGTGGGTCTTCTGAAACTTTCTCTTGCTGGTGACATGCCACCTACCAAAAGCTCTCACAAGCTTGAGATTTAAAATAAAGTCAAGCATTGGCCTGGATAGATGTCTGGAAAGTGCTAACCCTGCAAGCATGAGAATCTGAGGTCAATCTCTAGTACCCATGCAGATAAAATGGGTGCAGGGCCTGAATCCCACCCAGCACACACACACACACACACACACACATACACACACACACACACACACACACTCATTGACACACATGAACATGTTTACAAAAATAAAATGAGAGCCAAAAATTAGTAAATAAGACCTCTCCCAGCCAGCTAAGTAGGTCTCAGTAGTGTGGGGGTAATTCTTGCAATCATTGTTACTTAATACTAACCAAAGTCCCAGCCTATGGTCTCTGCCTCTTTCGAGCTTTGTTGAGAGAAAGCAGGGGAGAGATTTTATCTGCTTGTGGTGCCTCAGACCCTGGTGCCAACCAGTATCCAGAGAAATGGTGCTTTGTCTATTTTATCTTGAGAAATACTTTCATTCCCCACCCCCTACCCATACTGCCTACAGGACATACTTGCTACCATTAATGTCATCTTAGACAAGTCCACCTTGAACTCCTGGGACAAGTTACTACAGCAACAGAGCAACCAGAGCTCTCAGTTCCTGCACTCCGTGGAAAGGTTTTCCCAAGCACTCCAGCTGGGAGACAGCACTCTTCCATTCCTCTTACACCCTAATGTTCAGATGAAAAGCATGGTGATAAAACGTGGCCACCCCCAAATCTACCAACAGAAGTTTATCTTCGCAGATTCTGACTTGTGGGGTGATGTAGCCATTGATGAGTGTCAGCTGGGAAACTTGCAGCCTGATTCATCAATCGTTACTGTGGCTTTCCCAACTCTCAAAGCCATCCTTGCCCAGGATGTACAGAGAAAGACATCCTCCAACAGCTTAGTAATGACAACCACCATCAGCCATAATATCGTCAAGCCATTTAGGATTTCTATGACTTTTAAGAACAACCATCATTCGGGTGGCAAGCCACAGTGCGTCTTCTGGAACTTCAGCCTTGCCAACAATACAGGGGGCTGGGACAGCAGTGGGTGCACTGTCGAAGATGATGGTAGGGACAATAGGGACAGAGTCTTCTGCAAGTGTAACCACCTGACGTCATTCTCCATCCTCATGTCCCCAGACTCCCCAGATCCAGGGTCTCTTTTAAAAATACTTCTGGATATCATTTCTTACATTGGGTTGGGGTTTTCCATAGTCAGCTTAGCTGCCTGCCTAGTTGTGGAAGCCATGGTGTGGAAATCAGTGACCAAGAACCGAACTTCCTATATGCGCCACATCTGCATAGTCAACATTGCCTTTTGCCTTCTGATTGCTGACATCTGGTTCATTGTGGCTGGTGCTATCCACGATGGTCACTACCCACTCAACGAAACAGCCTGTGTGGCTGCCACATTCTTCATTCACTTCTTCTACCTCAGTGTCTTCTTCTGGATGCTAACTCTGGGCCTCATGCTCTTCTACCGTCTGATTTTCATTCTACATGATGCAAGCAAGTCCACCCAAAAGGCCTTTGCCTTTTCTCTAGGCTATGGCTGTCCTCTTATTATTTCATCTATCACAGTGGGGGTTACACAGCCACAGGAAGTCTACATGAGGAAGAATGCGTGTTGGCTCAACTGGGAGGACACCAGAGCACTGCTGGCTTTCGCTATCCCGGCATTGATCATTGTGGTGGTGAACGTGAGCATCACAGTTGTGGTCATCACTAAGATCCTGAGGCCCTCCATTGGAGACAAGCCAGGCAAGCAGGAGAAGAGCAGCCTATTCCAGATCAGCAAGAGCATCGGAGTCCTCACACCACTCTTGGGGCTCACTTGGGGTTTTGGGCTTGCCACAGTGATCCAGGGGAGCAATGCTGTGTTCCACATCATATTTACCCTCCTCAATGCCTTCCAGGTAAGCTCATGGGACCTGGATCTCAGGAAATTTCCATTCTTGTGGGATAAACTAATGATAGAAACACAAACAAGAGGAGGAATGTAGAAGGTTTTTCATGAACAGGAGACCTAAGCTTCAGAGAACAGTAATTACAAGCACTCAAAGGGACAAAGGGACAGAGTCCTATGCTCCTATGGAACCTTGAACCTTTTATCACCTATGTTATAACTTGGTTCCAAATGTCCACATAACAAAAGTAGGAGAAGAGTCACCATCCTAAGCTAGATGAGGCTGTCGACTCAAGATAATCTTGTCCTAGTCTTATCTCTTAAGTATAACACTGCCACTAAGTCAAGCCATGGTTCCATTTAGTCTTTGTGAGCATCAACAAGCTTTGTGACCGGCTTCCTGTTGGTCATTGTGTGTCCCTCTAGTGCCTAATAAAGACCTTGGTCCAAGGTATATATTCAAAATATAATCGAAGCAAATAGATGCTGAGTACCACATAGTTTCTCTGGAAAGATATGTTGAAAAAAATGAATGCCCTGAATATGCCAATCTATTTGGTGATGTTCAGGGGAAGACATTCCTTTGCTCTCTGAGAGTATGTAATCATTTACAGTGGATGCCAGTTTGTTAGACATGCTATAAGAGAAAGACGGGAAAACAAGGAAGCATCTTGTTCCTGGATGCTTGTGACAAAAATGTACGAATCCCACTCCTGCCACTGTGTGTTATAAACTACAGGATGCTTAGCTTTCAAGATAGGCTTGGATGGATAGAAACTATTTCCTCCTATGATTGTCTTCACAACATAGAGGGATGGATGTGGGTTAGAGACATGTGTTTACTAGCATAACTTACATGGGAATACTGTTCATGGCTGGAGGAAAAAAAGAAGTGATTCCCCTAGCAGCAATCACTGAAGACTCCTCAGTGCATAGCTGTTGCTTCATGCAAATTTCAACATCTTCCGGACTCATCACATCCACTCAGATGGGGAAAGAGGTGGGACAGACTCAACACGTGCTTAATAATGCTCTCTGCAGAACTGAATCTGAAATGCAGCTCTTACTCCTTTCCACAGGGGCTTTTCATTTTGCTCTTCGGCTGCCTCTGGGATCAGAAGGTAAGAACGATGATAGGTTTTGTGCTTCTGGAAAAGTCTAAGATGCCCAAACAAAGTCTATTGTATTGACCCTGGCTTCGTTTAAACGATGCAGGTGCAGGAAGCTTTGCTGCATAAGTTTTCATTGTCAAGGTGGTCTTCTCAACATTCAAAGGTGAGCCTGGCCATGAAGACAGTTCCTGATTCATATCCTCATGGAGTCCACTAATATGATAAAAGGAAGGAGACTAACTCTTACCTTGGGGTTATGACCAGGATTTCTTAGCAAAGAAAGAAAGATAAAATGGAGAGAGAGAGAGAGAGAGAGAGAGAGAGAGAGAGAGAGAGAGAG
>JADRCD010232350.1:11549-21549 GCA_019843815.1 Montemys delectorum
AGAGGAGAGGAGAGGAGAGGAGAGGAGAGGAAAGGAAGGGAAGGGAAGGAAAAATGCAGGGAAGGAAGAAGGAAGGGAGGAAGGAAGAAAGAGGTGAGGAGCCAACAAAGAGAATGAGAGAGGGAAGGAAGAAGGAAGGAAGGGCAGGAGAGAAAGAGGGAGAGAGGCAGGGAGAAAGGAAGGGTGAAAGAATAGAGGGGGGTTGGGTAAGTGGGAGGGAAGCAGATCACAACTCATGTATATTTGCAAGCTATTTCTCTAGCCCAGAGCATTCCATACCCCGGCCTTCACTTGACGAGACAGCCTTTAAAATACAAGAAAGTGGCCACTAGACAGCAGCAAGCCAAACCCTCCAAGAGATCAAAACAGACTTGCTTTGTGATTGTCTTTTCTTCCTCTCCTAGTCAACATCCATAGGTTCATCGACACCTGTGTTTTCGATGAGTTCTCCAATATCCCGAAGATTTAATAATCTTTTTGGTAAAACAGGTATGTAGTGACTACTAGATACTCCCAGGTGGACTAGATCTTACTAGCCCTGCCTCCATCCCTCACTTCACGGCAGGGACCTAAACGACTGTGTTTGTGGTAGATATTGAATACTGAAACTTGCTTACACATTCACAAGCAATCAGGATGTTACTAAAGAAGGGCAGCCACTCTAAATGGTCAACTAGTGTAAAGTCACAGAGATGTTAGGGATCTTAACACACCCCGAGCACCTGTCTGTCAAATATAAACGGTACCTGCAAGTTTCTGGGCTTGTCCAACACAGAGTTCTTTTCTGTGTCACACAAAAAATAAACATGGAAAAATTTCGATGTAGGATTCAACTCAGGCTTGTTCTTCCTCCTTTATGGAGCATGCTTGTTTTACATTTACAAACATGGGGTATCACGCAGTCTAGATATTCTATTGGACACTTATAAGTTCTACCTGGGAAATAGGGACTAGATAGCATTATTAACTTCAGAACTGGTCTTAGAATTGGAATGTAAATTCAGAACTGGAATGTAAATCCCAGCCGCACCCACTGGCTCCCACAGGACAGTCCCACAGCATTGCCCCTGACAGGACAGTCCCAGAATACCACCGGATAGAGCAGACCTGTTACACTGTCCCTCAACAGGGAATGGCCATCACACTGCCCCTCTTATAAGAAAATGACCTCCCAAACTCTGTCCTTATGATTTTTTTTTCAGTGTTCAGGATCAAACTCAGGTTCTCCAGCATGCTAAGCAAGCAGTCTATCATTAAGCCACCTCCCAGACACCCTTTCATCTCTTTAAAATCAGATAGATCTCACAAATGCAAACTTAAGACTGTGTCCACTTCCAGACCCTGGCTGCCACACCTTTGATATCAAATATACCTGAGTCTGAATATTCTGAGAAGTCTGTGGAGACCAGACCTCCACTGGATAGAGTGCTCCCTGCTTCCATTCGGGAAATCACTCAAGAGACTGGAGGACTGTCCCTTTTCACTTTGAAAGTCACTAATTTTACCTAAATATGAAGTGGTTGAGTCTTTGGAACATCAAAACTATTACACTGCATAGGTATTTAGCATTTCCGATGAAGTGAGGAGAAGTTACAAAATAACCCACCGAATCTAAACTTTGCAAAATATCAGGCTACTAGAATATGCTCTTTTTAAAAGAATGATCCAGGTCTAGGTTGGGATGTGGGCCTTGTTCCTGGGGTATCAGGGCCCGAGATTCCCGGTAATTGGTGCCGGATAGTCTTATGTGGGCCATCAGTACAGCCTTGCTCTGGATCATTTTTTTTCTCGGGGGGGGGGGGGGCGGGGGGGGGGGGGGGGGGAGGCGGCTAATTACTGTAACTTTGGTTTATGTTGTCAGCAGCCCCAAAGGTCCCCCAAGGCAAAGATGGAAACCTTGTTAGCAGTGGCAGTGTATCGTCCTGATGGTAGGGTAGTAATCATTTCAACCCTTCCCACTTCGTCTCCCTCAAGCACAGTGCACTGTGCCTGCTGTCTGCCCACCTCAGGCCGAGCAGTCACGCCGAACACCCTCCCTGCCCTGCTGGTCTTCAGTACTTCTGTCAGTATCTGTCCCTCCTTCTTTGCATCCTGCCTCTTCCTTCCTTATAGTTAATCTTCGCTTTCCTTTTCTTCCATTTATGAACCTTCGGCTCGATTGTTTGTTCCTTCCTAAGGATATCCCCAAGTCAAAATCAGCAAGGGGACCAGAAAGTTTTCCTTGTGTAGAAGCCCCAAGGTCCCTGCATGTCGGGGCTTATGGAGAGACTTCCTACATTGAGATCTTGCCCGGGGTGAAAATCTGACTGCTGGTGTGTGGTGTAGTTAGCGCTTGGTGGCTGCTGCGCATGCTCAAGGATAGCACTTCCGTCGGTTGGTTGTTCTTTGGTACATTGGGTTAGGGAAGAGGGCAGGCATGGATTGGTTTCCAGGCATGGCTGCTGCACCGGAGCTCATCTTGCCTCCTTAGAAGATGTTTGCCCCTCAAAGTGCCTAAACGTTGCCTTTGAGGCTGAGATGCTGTTTTGTTTTGTTTTTACAGGAACATATAACGTTTCCACCCCAGAGACAACCAGTTCATCCCTGGAGAATTCCTCTAGTGCTTACTCACTGCTCAACTAGGACCAGACAAAGCCAAATCCACAGGCCCTCTCAGAAAGAGGGTCCGTGGCAAGAAAAGGGACCCATCCAAATCTATGGGTAAAGTGTTCTCTCTGCAGACTTCTGGGAGCAGGCGTGGAAGAGACTCTTTCAATAGAGAAGAGGCTTTCTCTTGTAAAGACAGACTAAAAGCCATGGCCACGTTTATTTTTGCTCCCAGCCCTATCCCTTGTGTAATGCCAAATATGTATAGTATTTAAAAGAACCCTCCCCCAAAGGCTCAACTTTTCTCTATGTATTGTAAAATAGAATTTTGAGGAGAGTTTTATACACACACACACACACACACACTCACACCCCATTGGCTACAAAGATAAGAGCTGATTGAAACAGTAAGCAAACAGCTAGTATCCAGGAGTTCAGTGACTTCAAGGAAGGAAGGAAAGGTAGAGGGAATGAGGGAGGGGGGGGAAGGATGATAGAATGGAAGAAAGTAATGAAAGAAGGAAGGATAATGTAGAAAACATTATAGAGCACATTTTAAGGTTTCCACAATTGTGATCTAATATGGCTACTCATCTACCACAGCTCCGAGAGTGAAAATACATGGCTCAAAAACAGAAAATGAAATGAAGCCATGGGAATGTACTTAGTAAGTTTCTGATCTTTCCCTGGCTAAAAGAATAAAAGATAGAGGAGGGAAAGGAGAAAAGAAAGGAAGAAGGAAAGATCACCATGAGGATGCTTCTGGCTGGTTAGTAATATTGGCAAGCAATGCACCCAAGGAGACAACAGTTCTCATGACAAGGGCACGTATGAACCTTTGTATGTCAAGGTCTGAGCAAAGCAGGGTGAACATGCAGAGCAAGTCTGACAGCTACTCTGTAAGAGTCAAGAAAGGTTCGTTTCTCATGATCTGTCAGATAAGCATTGTATGCTAATTTGTTCAGCATTTTGAAAGCCATGCATGTGTCTATATATATATTATCCAATAATTGACAAACTTGATCTACTGCACTGAGCTCAGCTCCGAGTCCCACGTCTGTCTTACATGTAACAGCTTTAACCAGGTACTCTCTGTGCATTGTAGAATAGAGTTAAGAATTGTGTAGCATGTACATTTTTACTTTGCCTTTGTGACTGCATTGTGCCCGTGGTGATGATAACCTTTGTTGTGCTGTCTGTATTGCTATGTACTGTCCCTTCCCAGCCTTCTAAGTTCCCAGGCCAATATACATTCAGAGTTTCTATGGTCTGATTTGTGTTTCTTGCAGCCACTTGGAAGGCTTCTGGAGAAAAAGTACCTGGCTCTTCTGTCTTCTTAGCTACATTTTACTTTGATAAGCCAATGGCAGATCCCCCACCCCTACCACCAAGAATTAGATTGTGAATTTATGCCTATGTGGTTTATGTATGTGTGCCTCTCAAAAAAATACAGAGATATTTATTAAAACTGCATCCATGTTAGAACTCACCATGCTCCATATCCAAGAGCAAGCATCATTCCACATCAAAGTGTCATCTCAAAGGACGACGGATGTCTTGATTACTTTCTCATTGCCGTAGTAAGACCCAAGCAATTTACAGGAGAAAAGGTTGGTTTTGGCTTATCCTTTGGAATACAGTCCATCATGGCGGGGAGAGCATGGCTGTTGGAGCCTGAGGCCAGCCTATCACACTGCCTCAGCAGTCTGGAAGTAAAGAACAGGAAGTGGGATCAGGCTATGAGAACTCAAAGCCTTGCCCAGTGACATATTTCCTCTAGCCAAGTTCCACCTCCTAAAAGTTCTGTACAAACAGCACCATCAACTGGGGCCAGAGGGTTCTGGTACATGGGCCTATGGGAGATATTTCACATTCAACTGGGGCCAGAGGGGGCTGGTACATGGGCCTATGGGAGACGTTTCACATTCAAACAACAACAAACCGCAGACCCTTTAGGGCCAACATGCAGCGTTGGGTTTTTATGGAGTGAGAGACTATGTGGGTCTTTCATTGAGAAGACAGGATAGAAGAGCCTGAGGTTTGACATTCATAGTTTTAAGTACTTTCAGTATCTCAGTTCCAAGCTTAAAGTCCTTTTCCTCTCTCTGTTCTTTATAGCCGAAGGTCGAAGGTCAGAGTGGGGCATACAAAATCCCATCCCTTGGGTTCTGTTTCTGCTCAAGTGGCATCTTCCCACACTTGTGTGAGAACCACCATGCGCCTGTCCCAATTTAATGACCCATTATTATTTAAAGTTCTTACAGGAAAGGAATCCACAGGAAAATGTGGATGCGCTCTCCAGGGAGTCTCCAAAGCAGAGCAGAGTTCAGTAGAGTGAAGACAGGGAGGAGTCTAGAATGGGGGCATCCTTTGGATTAGAATCAGGTATTAGAGAAAGAATGGCCAGGATGGTTCAGACCCTTGGGTACATTAAGGAGCACTGAGCCAGAGGGGTCTACATACTATAACAAGGCAACATTGACATCTTGGAAGCTCAGCACCAGGAGAAGCTGGGGCTATTGTGCTCAAGAATGCAAATATCCAAAAACATTGAGCTTTGGCCAACTTAATTGGTGCCCCTTGGGAGCCATTGGGCTTGACTTTGTAAGGAGGTCATCCACAGCAGCATAATAGTAGGAACTCCTAGCTGAATTCCCTAGGATACAGATCTGGCTCTCTGCCTGATTTCATTCAGAGAGACACGTCTCTCATGTGTACACAGACATACACATATACACACACATACATACATACACCCAGGCACATATGAACACACATTAACACCCAAATACACAGGCACACATGTACAGATGTCATCATGAGAACGGTCACATCTCTGTCCCAACTGAAAGGCTTTTAGTTTAAAAGCCCTACAGGAAGTTTGCTAGTTTGTAAATGCAGGATTCAGGAGGACATAGACATAGACACATCTATTCCAACACACACATACTCAGATGCACTTTGATCTTTCAAGGTACAGCATTGAATTTCAGAAAAGGAGGCTGGAGATGTGGCTCAGTGATTAAGAATGTATACTGATCTTACAGAGGAATCCCACGTTCAGTTCCCAGCAACCACATTGGGCACCTCACTACCACGGGTAACTCCAGCTGAAGGGAATCTGTTGCTCTCTTCTTGACTTTGAGGGCACATACATGTACATATCCCTCTCTCTGTCACACACCTTTTACACATACTTAAGGTTTTTAAAATAAATTTCAGAAAATCTATGTAATAAAACACAGAAGGAGCAGTTAATGGTTTCCTGCCACCACTGTATATGCAACCCCATATTAACATTTCTAAATGAAACTATGAAATAAACATCATATCCAAAGTTGTAAAAGACAGAAGCATGTAGGGTCTGTGCTTTGCATGAAAGCTAGAGCCAGTACCCAGTTCTGCAGCAGCAAGGGGCACTAACTATGGCAGAGAAGGCATGTTCTCTGACCAAGTGAGTCATGTTCACTTTGCTAAGAGAGTGCCCCCTACTGCCCATATTCCTACATTTCTTTTTATGTAAAGTAGATTCCAAGGGCCACCAACTTTCCTTAAGGGACTTTCCATTAAGGCAGTTTCTTGCAAAAAAGATCTATGCTAATGTTTCAGGGTTTGCACAGTTGGAGAATCCAAAAATACACAATTAATTCATAGCAGTGTTCTCAGGGAACACTGTAAGCATCACGTAGGGAGGAAGTGAAGAAACTCCAAGGTAAGTCGGGGCCTTCTGTGACTTGTGCAGGGCCCTCCGGTGAGATCTGTGTTGGAAGAAAATACACACGAAGATGAGAAAGAGTAGAGCAGTCAGCCAGTGTGGGGGGAGGCGTGTGGCAGTTATACAGGTGAGTGGAGCAGTAAGTCACAACCAGTTACAAAGACAGAAAAAAAAAATTCTGTGAGCTGTTTATTCAGGGAGAGAGTGTTTTTGTACGCACCATGTAGAAGTGCTGTGTATGGGCTTTTGCAGCCCAAAGAGGAAGCCAGTGACCCAGGTCATTAGAAGCCTGGATCCTTGAGAATCCTCAAGGAAGGAGCTTAGAACAGACATCTATTTCTTACTTATTGTCAAAGACAACAGAAATAGCATTTCTATTGCAACCAGATGCCATGGATTTCTAGAATTGTGACTCGGAGTTTAAAATCATGTCCTACTAAAATCTCAGTGTATTAGTGATGCTTTCTTTCTTTCCTAATAATAAAATACCTAATGGTTTTCCCGGCTTGTTTTGCGTATGGTGTCCATTTGCTGGTCAAATGCTGCTGCTGTCTCATGATTCCACGTATCAGCCAGAAGGCCTTCAGATATTTCCAGACGCGGAGGATGCCAGAGGCTCACGGATGAGCTCTGGCAGGTCCCTCGGCTTTTGTCACACTGTCCAGACTCCCAGGAATGTTGTGATGATCCAGTGCCATACAGGTGCTTTAAACAGGGTCCTTGAAGCAAAGTTAACAGGACCTAAATATCTAGGAAATAAATCAACTCATGTCTGTTCCAGTATGGGTGGTTTGGTTGGCTGAACGGAGATCCCCGTGTCCTAAATACAGAAGTGCTTTCTAGCACATTCGCCTAAGCTGGGGTTGGCAAGGCCTCTGCACCTGTGCTTCTGGAGTGGGAAAGGTTACAAGAAGAGGGTAGGTAGGTACAAAGACTGAAGTCCACTCTGAGTAAGACACCTACCTTTATTCCCAAAGACCATTTCAGGGACTCTAGAGCCAGGAAGGACCTCCGTTGAGGGGTTCTTTCCTCAGTGTCAAAATCCCATTTCTGGAACCCATCACAAAACTAAAACAGAAGTCACATGTTCAGCCCCTCCCAGACAGTCTGCCGGGTGATAAATGAAGAAGGAAGAGTGTCCAAGACAAGAGAGCCTTTTCACAAATGGGACCTGGGCAGGAGCTCCAGGAGCCTGTTCCTATCGCAGGGCTTGTATTCTTTAATCCAGAGCTCAGTGAAACAGACTGCAGGTCTTACAGAATAAAAAGGACTATCCCAAGAAATGTAGCAGGGGTTGGGGGGAGGGGGCATAAAAGGCAACAGGAACTGATTGGGAGGGCCTGGGAAGACTGCTGTCAGGCCCCAGTTCCAGCAGCACTGGACAATAGAATTCAAGAAGGTCTTCTTGCTTGGCCTCTTTGGGAGTGATTTTGATTAGTGTCACCTTCTATTCCATCCTTCCATTCAGCACCTCCCTCGCCCACCACCCTCCCCTTAGTTGTGGAAAGGGTTGTTTGATGTTGATTAACTGAGAAAAATTATTACATCCGTTTGCTGGTTTTTTGTTTTTGTTTTTTGTTTTTGTTTTTTTCTGGAACCGTGAGATTTTTTCCCGTGCCCCAGAAGCCTTTTCACAGCTGTCTGAATCAGTTCCTCTCCCACAGCTCCAGCTGGGCTAATAAGTGACAGCTGGGCCTCAATAGTGTGGCCCCTGGCCCACCGTGTTTGGTTCTCTTGGAGCTTGGTCGCCACCTGGAGGACATTAGAGGATGTGCCTCTTTGGTGGTTCTAACTGGCAGCATTGTGGAGCCTGAGGCCGAGGGTCTCTGGTGGACAACGCACAGTGATGGAACTTGGGTCAGCTAAAGAGAATGAAGTCCAACATTGCACAATGGGTGTTAGGGAGGAAGAAATCACTCTCGCTCCTGCCTGTAAATGTTATACCTCTGAAGGGAAAGGTTTTCCCAATGTACCTGCTACAGCTTTGATGGGAGGGGAAAAGTATCCTGGCAGTTGGGAGCCAAAGAATACCAAAAGGTCACGCAGGCTTACCGGGAAAGACACAAGAAAGTGGCTGGTTCTGCTCAATCGAGAAACAGCAAAGAACTGACTGGGAGGCAGGCTTTATGTAGAGTTTCTTGGGGTTGGCATTTCCCAGGGTGGAGATATCCAGGGCAGGGATTGGTGGGATTTCAAGTCCTGAGCTTGGGGTGAGCCCAGGGATTGGTAGGTTTTCAAGCTCAGGGATTGGTGGGTTTTCAAATCCCAGACATGAGTTCAGACTTTTTAACCTAGACCATGTCCTTCCACTGTGACATTATGATCTTTGCAGGGATTAGTTAGGAAACACATAGAGGTGTAGGCACGTGCAGTTGAACCATACATAGGGCATTTGCAATCAGGAGGGTATATATATATATATATATATATATATATATCATATATACATATATATCATATATATAATATATGTAACACATATTATATACATATAAATATATATACATACATACATATGTCTTCCTTTTTCACTAACAAAAGTTTATTGATGTGACCAATCAGATCTAGAGGTGGTTGCAGAAGCAGTGGCCCACTCTGCCCTGTCCCCACCGCCTGCACACATGCTGTCACCACCTCCCTACCTTCTCAAGCAGGCTCCGTCATCACCTCCCTACCTTCTCAAGCAGGATTCTGGCAGGTGTTTAAGGAAGAAGAATGGGTGGGATCGCCCAGGTTTCATGAGAACACTTTTTTCCATGAGCGAAGCGGTAAAAGAAAACTTGAATTCCCCTACTCCATTTTCTACCTCACTCATCAAAGAGTTTTATTCAGCCACAAAGAAAAGCATAATAATTATGTCATTTGGAGGAAAATGGATGCAACTGGAGATGGCAGTGTTATGAATGTAAGCCTGATCCAGGAAGACAAACATCTCCTAGATTTAACAAACACACACACACACACACACACACACACACACACACACACACGTAGAGTCGAGACTTATTGGGGAAAAGGAAGGGAGAAGCAGAGAGTAGAAGTGGGGAGGAGGAGAAGAGAGGGTAATGGGGTGAATGTGGTCTCAGTGCAGAATAAACTTAACTCAAATGTCATTCTGTAGACTAGAAGACAGTTCACCAGTTAAGAGTATTACTCCTCTTCCCGAAGACTCAAATTCAGTTCTCAGTACCCACATCAAGTGGCTCACAACCTCTGTTAACACCAGCTCCAGGGAACACACTGCCCTCTTCTGGCTTTATGATTAACTGCATCCACTGACACAGACACATATGCCTAATTTTTAAAAATTAAAACACCTTAAATGTCACTATGAAACTTACCACTTTTTACAATGAATTTACATCAATTGTTTAAAGTTTTCCAATGATAATCATTATTATTTTAGCTGGGACAGGTTTTCAGCTTTCAACCCACACTGAATCTTCAGCTGTCCAGGGTTGTCTTTAATCTAGCCAGCAGCTGAGGCCGAACGGCAAGTTTCTCATCTGGTCTCTGGGCACACATTGCCAAAGCAGGAGCCAAGAAGAGAAGTAAACATGTTCATGTGTGGGAAGGCTGGCACTGGGAGCAGAGGGAAAAACTGAATTGTCTTTATGGAATGAGACAGATAACTTCCTAGTGTGTGGGGGCAGATCTCGTGTGTCTTGAAATGTTGGCTCAACCCTCAAAGAATAGATC
>JADRCD010232350.1:26549-35218 GCA_019843815.1 Montemys delectorum
CAAGGCTCTCACTGACAAATAAGGGCAGAATCACAGATGAAACTAGTTTAAGCAGAAATGGGGGACTTGTGAGCTCCCATCCACCGGGCATTCTAGGTTCAGACACAGAGCTCAGGGCTCAAGCACTGTTCTCAGAGTTCTCAGGTCTCTTTTGGTGACCCTGCCTCCCTCCACACATTTATTTCATTCCAAGACAAACCTGGGAGAAAAGCCATCTCTGAGGCTAACACAGATGCAATTGGAGGCGTTGCGACTGGCTTAGCCTCAGCTGTTCGCTGGCCCTGCAGATACCATTGCATCTGGCACAATTATGTTTTTGTGCCAGTAACTTTTATTTCACACAAAGAAATTCTTGAGTAAGCTGCTCAATAGACCACGTATTGGCTCCATGCCATTGTCAGGAATTTTGAAACTTCCTCTTTCTTTGATTTTTTTTTTTTTTTTTTTTTTTTTTTTAACCTCAGACTCACCTCCTCTCCACCCTCAGGGCAGCTTCCCTTCTGGCCTTCCGCTTTTATCAGTTCTTGGGATAAAGGAAGTCACTAAGGATGTGTGAGCCAAGACTAAAGTAAGGCCAAGGATGCTAACAGGCAACGTTAATACTTCCGTTCGGCTGGGCAAGCTTGGACATGTGTCCCACCTCCTGTAGGGGAGAAGGAGAGATTGGGGGGAGAGGGGCAAGAATGGGAGGAGGGAGCTTATGGAAGGTGCTCTCAGTGGCTACCTGGACAGCTAGGGTTTACTGGTTTCTATTCCTGAGAAAATAGTTAGTAGTCATTTTGCCTATGGCTGAGAACCTGTCTCTTCCAGAACTCTGTTCACGTCCTCCTCCCAAAGTCTTTAGACTCTGCTTTGTTAATTGTTTGTTTGCTTTTTGGTTTTGGAGACAGGGTTACGCATAGCTTTGCGCTGGCCCCATACTTACCACATAACTGAACTCTTTGAAGCCTTGACCCTCCTGCCTTCTGTCTCCTAAGTCCTGAGAGTCTCAGCACGCAGCTCCACTACTGGCCAGACTTCTCCTTTTCCTAATTCTCTTGCTGAGAGAAATCTTAAAGCATTTGCTAATTTCCCTGGAGCTGGTAGGTCACACGTGGGTCCAATTGTCCTAAATTTGTCTAGACCCTGAGGGAAGCTGAGATCCAAATGAATTCATGTCTCAGATCCCTCTGGGATCCAGGGTTGACCCTGGGTAACACGGAGGGAGGCTGGGAAGGACAGTGCCCGTCTCTAGACCTGAGGCTCTCTTTGAGTTTTGTCTCTTACAGACACATCCATGTGCTCCCTCACATGCAAACACACACCCTGTACTGCTGGCCTTCTGTGTCAAATCTCTCTCATCAGTGTGTATGAATACACCCATGCAGTACTTATGAATACCCAACATACCCTGTTGGACTGACTTCCACGGTCAACTCTTTCTTGTCCTCTTTTCTTTTACATCAGTATTTGTTAGAGGACAGTCATGAGCATCGTATTCACTATCTCGAATTCACCCTCAAAAGTGTTTTCAACTGTCTGGCAAATAGGACTCAGCATAGGATAAGCACGGTATATCTTAAAACAGATAAACAAACACACATATTTGTTTCTGTGTGCGCGAACGTGCAAGAGCATACAGGAGCCTCTGAGGCCAGAAGAAAGCTGTAGTTGGGTCTTCAGGAGCTGCAGTTACACACAGTTTTGAGCCATTTTAGCTGTCTTCCTGAACATGTAGCAACATAAAAAGATGACTAGTTCAGATGATGAATTAAACTGTTCAACTGCTGAATGATCCAAACATGAACTAAAATTTAATTTAAAAAAAAAAAAGAAAAAAATAGATGACTAGTTGGACAAAAGACAGTATCCAGATTAAAGAAAAACAAGCAAAAAAGGTTCTAGATAGTGTCAGATAGAGATCAGCTCATATTTCAAAGTTTCTTCACAAATGTGTGTCTTCTGATACTTTTCTGAAACCCATTGAGAGTGTCAGACTCTGTCCTTGAGTGACCTGTGGCCCGTTTGCTACACCTGTTCTCTTTCACTGTCTCCAGTTTACTCCAGGACAGGCACTAGACTTAGTGTTCCTGAGACTCTGTCAGGCCATAAGGTAGACAGTGTAATCCAGCAGAAAGGAGGAATTCATACGTGAAGGGGTTAGGCTCCAATTTACTTATAAGTGGGTTAAAGGTGACTTTCCGCTAGGGTACACCATCCCTGAAGTCAATGCTCTCCAGAGGAGGCACTACCCAGGGTGCTGCTAGAAGAAACAATCACTCTGATACTTATTAGTTATCATCTGAAGACCTTTATCAGCAGTCTAAAAAGCCAGGTGAATTCCAGTGTGGAAGGGGAGGGGCTCACAAAGTTCTACTCCTAACTGACATTTTGGCAATTGATGGCTGCTAGGAGAGGAAGTCAGTTTTCTTCAGAGTTGTGCCCCTGAGAGGCCTGTCCACTCTTCAGTGGACGATTCTACTCCCACACGCATAGGAGTGGCAAAGAGTGAACTCCATAGAGGGTGGGGAGTTACCAGGAAAGGTCTGAGGATGGGTTCGAACAAAACATGCTATTTGCATATCCTGAAATTCTCAATCAGTTTTAAAACACAATCACACTAGGTTAAAGCCCATGAAATATCATTAAATCTCAAAACAACAATAGTGTAAGAAATATGAAGGTGGCATAGTGGTCCTCACCTGTGATCCAAGCACTTGAGTAACTGAGATAGGAGGATCACAGTGAATTTGAGGCTAGTCTGATCTACATAGCAAGCTCCTGTTTGAAGAAAGAAAGAAAAAGATGAGGAAGGAGGGAGGGAGGGAGGGAGAAAAGAACTTGAAACAAGTAACATGGGGTGGTGCTTATTACCAGTGTGAAGAGTACTAGACCTGCTCTTTGTATTGGTGACGCTGTCTTAGTTAGGGTTTTACCACTGTGAACAAACACCATGACCAAGGCAACTCTTACAAGGAGAACATTTAATCAGGGCTGGCTTACATGTTCAGAGGTTCAGTCCATTATCATCAAGGTGGGAACATGGCAGCATCCAGGCAGGCATGGCGCAGGAGGAGCTGAGAGTTCTGCATCTTCATCAGAAGACTGCTGGCAGAATAGCGAGTTCTAGGCAGCTAGGATGAGGGTCTTAGAGCCCACACTCAAAGTGACACACCTATTCCAACAGGACCTTAGCATCCGCTTAGGCGGGGTAGCAAAAGCTACACACAACAAGTGCCTGTCCTCTGTGTCCTTTTGTGGCTCCCCAGAAGCTAGTCTCCTATCCTCGCATGGAAGGACTCTTCCTTTACCCTCACACGTGTTTCCAGTGCATGCTAGCTCTGTGGAGATGCAGTGAAGTCTGTGCCTAAGAAGTCGGCCACCTTATTCGTGGGCCACTCAGGTTGTGGAAGTCTTTTCTGTCATTAAACATCAGGAGCTAACTCTTCACTGGCTGATGAAGGGAACTGAAAACTTTCCTCTTTATTGGGTCCATCTTGGAACTTTCCCGTCTGAGCTGGGGCTACAGAAAAACAAAGTATCTAAAAATACCTCTTAGATGTTCCTAACACTTGAGAGACATGAGGCCCCAGGGAGTGGGGAGGTCTGGCAGGGGTTGGGGAGGAACATTCTTTTGGAGAAGGAGGGGAGGAAGAATGAGATGAGGAACTGTGGGAGGGTGGACCGGGAGGGGGGGCAAAGACTGGACTGTAAAAAAAATAAAAGTAATAAAAAAATTAAAAATGAAATTAAAAAATGATAAAGTTCTACCTGATGCCTTTGGTCTGTTAATGTAATACAATATAAGACAGCTATACATGGATACTATAGAAAATAAGCTAGCAACAGCAGCAGCAGCATGCATGGTCTCATGTAGCCCTTGTTGATACTTGTACTCGAGGATGACCATGAACTCCTGATCTTCCTGCCTCTGCTCAGAATAGTGAATTACAGATAAGGGCTACCAAGTTGTAAAGGCCTTGGGAGCAACCCTGGGTTTTATGTTTGTTAAGCAAACATTCTACAAGCTCAGATACATCTCCAGTCCCCAAATAAACTTTAAAATTTTAGAATAGGTAAAAGGGGTCTTTGAGCATCTACACACACACACACACACACACACACACACACACACACACACGGGACATAAAGTAAACATGTTGCATCTTTAGTGGTTTTATTAAGCATTTTCCTTAAAACTAGAGCAAGAAAAAAGTACATACTATGGAAACACAGCTGACCAGAGAAATTTGTGAAATCATTTCATAAGATACTACATGAGGGATAAGACTCCTGCATCTGGTGAAATCTGAGTATTCAGTTCTAATACATGTGCATATAGACTTAATTGTATGTTTTATGATACAAAGTAGAAACAAAAGACTTATTATACCACAGCTATTCACTCACTTATTGGTTCACTCATTTAATGCTTATTGAGTACCCACAATACACCAGTCAGGCATGCTTCTAGCACTGGGGGTCAATGTGGTAGCTGAGGATAACATATGCCCCAACCCAACTAGACTTTGTGATTTGATGGGAGAAGGTCAAGTAAGCAAAGCGTTTATAATGAAATGTGATGACTGCTGTCTTAGGACATAATGGGTTCAACAGCAGTTCACAGAAGGATAGCAGAACTGTACAGGGATGGAGTAGCAAGAGCCCCACATGAGGTTTGGGGCTTTGATTTTGGACCATGGTTTGGACATGTTTGGTTTCAAATATGTTTAATTAAAACTATCCCAAAGTATACTGACCACAGGAAGGAAGGTCTGGGTGAAAGAGGCACTTCTGCAGTCTGGGGGACATCAGCAGGTAGCTGCTCACTGCCTCAGCTTTTGGTAAGTGTTGGAGAATGTGACAAAGGTCAAGAAGATCAAACCACAGATGCAGCCAATGAGCAGGCCCAGCAAGCTGCCGTGCACATGCATGGCCTGACACCGCTCCCCTGTGTAGAAAAAGGTGTGCCCAGAGACGCACCTGTGGAACAAGACACAGAGAATGGAAACCTGGACCTCGGGTGCTTTGTAGCAACACACCCCACCAGTAATAGCAATAACGGTAGCAAATAATTGCAGATGACTTCCAGCCCATCCATGGGCTTTCCACATATCCCTTATTGAGGTGGGGGGCTATCATCCAGCCATTCTCACTGTCTGTTATTTAAGCTAAAGAAGCATCAATAACAGTCCTTCGCATGATTGGTATTTCACACCTCAAGCTGAGCCTCAAGAGAGGAGAGAGACCTTGGCCAGTTGGCACCCAGGAGGAAGGCTTGGACCACTTACAGAGCACTTTACCTGACCCTGGCTCAGATACACTGCAATGGAAGCTCCCCAAAGAGAACCCGAGTTAGTATATCACTGCTAAAACTCAAGAGACCACACCAAGTGAGTATTACTGTGAGTTGCCACACTGCCAATGGTCTCTCAAAGTTTCTGAAAGTTTCACATGAAAGAATGAAGGTTCTGTGCCAATGAAGGTTATTAACACATAGTAGGGGCATATTAGCTAAACTCTAGAACTTTTTAAATTAATGTTATTTGGCTGTGAGCATGAGTGGGACCTTTGGTCCCAGCACTCGGGAGGCAGAAGCAAGTATACTTCTGAATTCAAGGCCAGCCTAGTAAACAGAGCGACTTCCAGGAGAGCTTCGGATACAAAGAGAAACTTTGTCTTGAAAGAAATTGTTGTTTTGCTTTAAGATCATTAAGGGAAGGGTCCGATACCTTCCTTAGTAACAATCTCTGCCTTTATTTTTGAACATGTCAACTACAGAGAACTTGATGGAGTAAGCTGGAATGTTTATGAGTCAGGGGCCCTCTTATTATCCTTGGAGTTCTTGGGTAGGGGTTGAGACGGGGTTTCATTATGACTCCTCAGACTGGGCTGGAACTCACTGTGTAGCTCCTGTTAGCCGAAAACCCTCGATCTTCCTGCCCCTCTCAAGGGGCAGCATTATAAAAGTAAGCTACCACACCTGGCTTCCATTTACCTTTAAAGGATTACTCTCAAGTCTGGGCATTTTCTTCTTAAAAAAATCAATAATGGCAATCAGACAGATTTTTCTTCTGATCCAATCCCACCAGCTTGGGTTACTTTGAGCAAGCTTAACCCAGAAGGTCCTGCTTCGGGGATGTGGGAGATCATTAATCCTTTGGTGCATGGGTTGCAACTCCTGACTTCCCTTCTGGGACAAGTACAGTTGGTAGGAGTCCCTACAGGGATGTGGTGTCTGAGAACCTAGCAAGCTTATGTCTTTGATCTGTTATTGGTGCTCTATCTGGGGTGAGTCGATGTTTGATAAAATGTCCCCAGGAGCAGTTAATATAATGAATGCAAAAAGTACTTTTTGCCTCTGGTACCTAAACATAAGCTCCATCTAATC
The DNA here is from genome assembly GCA_019843815.1 of Montemys delectorum. Lineage (NCBI taxonomy): Eukaryota > Metazoa > Chordata > Mammalia > Rodentia > Muridae > Montemys > Montemys delectorum. The sequence goes on from JADRCD010232350.1 coordinate 32,920, forward strand.
ATGAAAAAAAAAATCAAGAGTCAACACAGAAATAACAAGGAAAATGTTATGAAGTAAATATCATCACTCTTCAAAAATGTCAAAGTGATGAATGGCAAGGATGTTCTCAAGTTGAAAGAGACACCGAACTACATGCATCATAATGTCCTGGAACAGAAAGGTGAACACTGAGAAACACATGGTGGGATCTAAATGAAATCTGCTCTCTGGCCCATAGCGTTGTGCTGGTGATGCTCAAGTCTTGCCTTTGCTAGCTTAAACATGGTTGTGTGAGATGTTAACATGAGAAGATTTTTAAGGACACAGGGAAATCCACAGTGTTTGTGCAGAGTCAGCATACCTTCAAGTCTAAAGTTATTTCCAAGGAAAAATTCAAAAGAAAAAACAAAGTGGAGATGAGAAGAATTGAGAGGAAACATACTTGTGTGGGGTATCATGCAATATTCCTCCTGCATCTGCTTTCATCCTGCCTACCACAGTACACAGGCTTGTTGATGATGTGTTCTTAAGGTTGTTATGTGGACGTGAAAAATAGAAATACCAGGTTCAGAAGATTGCACAGGCAGGCATCTATGCAAGTCCCAGCTCTGGTATTTATTATCTGAATAATTTGGGACAAATTATTCTTTGTACGTTTATCTCCCCTGACATACTAGATGAAGTAAAGAAGAGCTGGATCACAAGATAAAATCAGATCACGTTGTATAATGCTGAGAGGGACAGGTGATACCCAGATAATGATAATCAGGTGTTCCCATTACTGTTTTTGAAAATATAATAATGGAACAGAACCAATGAATTCTAAATCTAGTACTTCCACTACTAATAATTAATAAGGCACCTGCCATTCATGAAGATTTAAGTTTGATCTTGATTCTCTGCAGCAGGTCACCCCTGCAGAAAGCCCCGGGTCAAAGCCCTTCAACCATTTGCAAGGCCTTGTGCCATAGTCAAGGCAAACAACATCTTATATAGTGTGCTCATTGCCATGTTCTTTTATGTCTGTATGTGGTGTGTGTATGTTGTTGAGTGCACATGTATGTGTGTGCATGTGTGGGTGTGTAAACATATGCAGTATGCATTCATATGCATGTTGCCAGAGAGATACACTACATAGTATCATCTTCAGTTGGCTCTTCACCTTATTCTTTGAGACAGGGTCTTTCTCTGAACCTAAAGTCGGCTGATTTAGATAGGAATATCCATGGAGCATATTGGCCTGACAACCTATCTCCACCTTCTAGCACCGAGGTCACAGATATGTGTCACTATGCTCTGATGTTGTACATGGGTGCTGGGGACCCAAACACAAGTCCTCAAATTGTGCAGCAAGCACTTTACCAGCTAACACCTCTTCCTCAACCCCATCTCTGTGACTTTTTTTCTAAAGATTCATTTTATTTATTTTATGTGTATGAGTACACTGTGTGTGGCTGCTGGGAATTGAACTCAGGACCTCTGCCAGCCCCGCTCGCTCCGGCATAATTCACTGTAGCTGTCTTCAGACACACCAGAAGAGGGCGTCAGATCTCATTACGGGTGGTTGTGAGCCACCATGTGGTTGCTGGGATCCGAACTCAGGATCTTCAGAAGAGCAGTCAGTGCTCTTACCCGCTGAGCTATCTCACCAGCCCCTCTGTGACTTTTTGAACAGCAAATTAGACTCAGATATGTTACCCCAGCCTCTATCTGCCACCCTTGGTCTTAGAGCTTACCTGCAGCTGGCCATTCCCTTTACGTTCACACAGGTGCCTTCATTCTGGCAAGGATTTGGGTCACAGGGGTCTCTGAAGTACTGTGGCCAGTTGTGGTCCTCCATGGGGCCGGTATTCTCCACTGAGCGCTTCTGTCTGTTGGGCTGTCTCTGGTCCAGGCTTCTTGGCAGGGATTCCTCCATCATGGCTTTTCTGGAGCTTTCTCCCAAGGCAAGAGGCTCCTGGCTTTGCAGAAGGAGACCTCGGGGCATCATGCTTCTGCCTGAAGTAGGGACTTCAGTCTTGCTCAGGTGGGTGAGATCTTTAGGACCAGGCCATGGCAGTGAAAGAATTCAAGATTAATAACTGATTCTGATGGACACCTACTTCTGGAAGATCTCTGGGCCTCCTCCCTCTTTCACAAATGCCACATTACATAGAAAAGTGGCTTTTTCTCAGGATGCCAGCTCTCTTATTGTAAAGCAATCCTGTCACACTATTCCTTACTGAATTTACAAAAGAAGAAAAGAAGGAGGAGGAAAAGAAGAAGAAGAAGAGGAAGAAGAAGAAGAAGAAGAAGAAGAAGAAGAAGAAGAAGAAGAAGA
>JADRCD010232350.1:35228-48529 GCA_019843815.1 Montemys delectorum
GAGGAAGAAGAAGAGGAAGAAGAAGAGGAAGAAGAAGAGGAAGAAGAGGCATATACTACCCAAAGGTAGATGGACTGGGGCTAAACTGAGTCAGCATATGGTCATAGCTGATAAATTATTACAAAAATAACACTTCAAAAAGATGAAATTCTGGTTTCTCCCAGGCAAAGTTAAAGATTATAGATTTTACTACAAAGAAACTATAGATGTTTGAAGAATTAGATACACTTGCCCTGGGGTGCTGGTCACACAATGGATAGATGTGCCAACCTATCACGTTATACTCGGTATGACTGTGTGTAATTTTTATGTGTCAATCAAACAACATATTCAAAACATTATACAAAAATCTGAATTCTTGACCAAACAAGTAAAATGTGGCTATTATAACCCTATCTTTTTCTTTTTAAAAAGAAAAAAAACCTTATCTTAAAAATTAAAAATTAAAAAAAAAGATTTTTAGTTCCTTAACTTGTTTTAAAATCAATGCAAGTCAATAGACCAGTCAGAGCCTAGGATTATTGACCCAGGAAGTCTAGCAAAGTACCTTTAAAGTCCACGAAGATGATGAGGGTGTCATCTTTAAGAAAATTTCTTCTCATTAGCAGCTGGTGGGAGATGGCCTGACCCCAGCCCCAGTCAATGCTTCTAAAACAATCACAGTCCTTGTCATAGACTCCCACCTTGGATGGCCTGTCCCAGATGACAGAGTCATTTATAGCTGTAGAGGGATGAGGGGCAGACAGTCTCATTAGCCTTACCTTCCAATTTGTCTTTGACGAGCATGAAGGGCTTTGTTAAAACTCTCTCTGTCTCTCACTGTCTCTCACTGTCTCTCTCTGTCTCTCTGTCTCTCTGTCTCTCTCTGTCTCTCTCTGTCTCTCTGTCTCTCTGTCTCTTTCTCTCTCTCTCCCCCTTTTCCCTCTCCCTCTCCCCTCTCCCTCTCTATTTCTTTCTGTCTCTCTCTCTCAAATACATACACACACACACACACACACACACACACACACACAAACACGCTTTATAATAATAAAAAGAATAAATGTTCTGAAAAAGGTAAATGATACCTAAGGTGCAACACTCAGATTGTCCTCTGGCCTGACCTATGCACACATACACACACACATACACACATGGATAGACACACACACACACACACACACACACACACACACACATGAAAAACAACCTATAACTCTACATTCACATTACTATGTCATGTCTATGCACAAGGGAAAAATAAGAAGAATGATACTATCTTTTACACCTCTTCTGGCCCTCCTAGACTCAGGGGCAATTCTTCTTGTGCTCAAATCACCTACCTGAAGATGTTTGGTACTTGGAGGTAGTGAACATCAAACTCAGGGACATCCTGTTCCTGGCATCAGGTTCCTGGTCCATTATGGTCATTATGGCCTGTCTGTTTTCCACTGGCCATTCCAGAATCGCATCATTATCCCCACTGTACAAGTGGAAAGCAAGTCCCAGGTAGCCATCATAACTGGTGATTCTACCGTTGGGGTACAAGGTCACCCCCAAACCATAGCCCTCAGAATTGTAGAATCTAGGGCTCAGGAGCTTGTCCCCTTTCACTGTGTTCTCAAGGACCTGGGAAATATTCCGGATGGTCCAAACCCCTGCAGGGCAGGGGGTTTCTGTCAGAGTGATGTCATCAAGGTAAATACCACCGTCTGAGCTACCAGGGTCACCTTTGGTACCCAGGAAAACATATCGAAATTTCTTTTCTTCATTGAGTGTCACGTGAGCAATTTTCCAGTTGTGATCAGAATCTCCTGAGGAAAAAGAAAGTTGGTGCGAGTTGGTGCCAACAGTTTATAAGCCAGGGAAACATACCCATTCCCTCCTTCATTCTCCGTGGCAGCTTCTAACAGAGGCATTGTTGTAGATGCATTAAACAGCTTTGCCCAGTCACTTGTGATATTTAAAGTTAGCATCCACAGCTGTGGGCTTCACAGCATGCCACGGAGCTCACTCTTATTCCCTCCTTCTCCACTCCCTCGCTCCCTAACCCAGGCTTTATTCATAATTGATATTTAAATCTTAGTCACTTTTGATTCGCAGTATTTTTTAAGTTGTAAGTCCTCCTGATCGAGCTTGCTGTTGCCACGGCCTGCTATCTGCTCTTGGTAACATTAAAATATCCATGCATTCAGGTGAACCCCATAAAATAGACATTTTAGGAGTCAAAAAAATCAAACAATGGGTACATTTCATGGTTCATCCTTTGACTTGTTGCCAAAAATCTGTTTGTCTAGACTTTTCCTTGTACATTTGGAAGTTCCAGTATGGAGGGGACCGAGGAATCCAGGGTTGACAGAAGCCAATGACTCTGTTCTAAGAGCATACCAGATCTCTTTGCTCTTTTGCTGAGGCTGGAAGCGGGAGGTCTGAACAAAAACCTTAGGTAAGGGAATCAGGGGCCAGTCTATGGAAGCCTGAGCTGAACAGCCAGAGCGAGAAGCCAAGGGATAATAGGGAGAGAGTAACTCAGAATGCCCCAAACCTGGGCCAAAACTAAGCGGAGAGGAGATCCTGGGGGTGGCCCCTTTCCTCTCCTGCATCTTCTAGCCAGAGCTAAGCTTTGCTCAGAACAAAAAGCCTGGGGATCCCTCTTGTCCTTCTAAGGTTGACCGTGGTGACAGGTTCCTGGGTGGAACTGGTCACAGTTGCTCAGACACATAAGACAGGCTGAGAGGAGGCATGGATCACATCAGTAACATGGGAATCTATGTAGCTGTCAACTTTTGGGTGAGGACACACGAACTGGAAATATAATGGGTGACTTAAAGCCTAAGATGGGGACGAGGACACAGGTGTGTACTGGGTACTCAGCAGATTCCAGATCTCGGGAATGCCAACGAGAGAATGAAAGTTCACTTCTTGCTTCTGGGTAACTGCTTTTATTCCATGCTCTGAGACTGGAATGTGGGCAGGGTAGTATAGACAGAGCCTAGACACTGGGCCACATGAGCACAGACTTTTTAAATGAAATTTCCAAGTTTTTTACCTAAGTGAGAGGCTGCCCTGAATCAGTCAGGTGGTAGCGATACCTCGATTGTTTGAGTCAAACTTTGTCTGTGGTAGTTCAGAATTGTCATCTATTAGAGGTCCTGGTCTTACTATAAACATAAGCTGTGTATGTATATGTATGTGAGAGTGTTTATACTCATATTTGTATGTAAACATTTTGTAATTAAATTTATATATAAAAATCTTATAGACCTATATTTGGCATCTTAATAAGTATATTCATAGACACAGTTTTATATAATCATAAAATTTGGATTAAAATGCTACAAGCTACCCCAAGATGATGGTAACTAGCTTGTGTTGAATACCCCATTTTTGCCAAGTTGTACTCAAGTTTTAGAGAAATGTCACAGACAGGACAAGCATAGAATGCACTGATTTCAAAATCCATTTACACACTATGTCTAAGGGACTAACAAAGATGCCCTATGGGAAGTCGAATCGTTTAAGGAACTGAATTCCACCTGAGATGGTTCCATGCTTCCTGGTAACACGTTCAGAATGAGCTGGACATGGTGGGGGGCAATCAGTCCATCAATTGCCTTGTATGTACAGCACATTTTCATTTTCAATATTCTTTACTTTTAAATGATTTCTTTCATAAATGTTTTAATAAAAATGCTATGTGGGTCTGGCTAATCTCACTTTTTAATGCTTTTTGTGAGCAAGTTCTTTACAATAAACTTTTAATTATTAAAGAAAATATGAAAGGTGTTTTGCTGCTTTGACGGGTTACAGCCTGGAATTGCAAGCCACCCCCTTAAAGGAAAGAAAAAAAAAGATGACTGGACACATACAGTTCCCAAGGACATCTCAAAGAGTTTCATCCTTTCAAGAATAGCAGTCTGTTTTATATAATGCAAACAGCATTTACTTTCTAGGGCTCACTTTGAGAAACTCTTCGCTGGGTAGGGAAAATGTCAAAGCCTGTTTCCCTTGTTCAGAAAGACAAGCTGCCTCAACAATAACAACAACAAAAATAGAAATATTTAGCTTTAAGGAGCTGGGTCTGAAGAGCCTCACTGTCTACCTAAGCAGTCAAAGATTTTCCTTCTGACCCCCAGAAACATATAGAACAACACAGGACACAAATGGCCACAGTGGAGTCAATACATTCAATGGCTTATGTTCCCATCATTATTTAAAATGCTGAAGTGGCCAGAGCCCACTTGTGAGGTCTTAAAGTACTTCAGGATTTTATATAATGATGTCATTTGCTTTCCTGAAACAGGAATAAAAGCAGTTATGGCCAATTGCTTGGCATCCCTCCCCTTTCTTTTCTCCTTCACCGAATCACCTACTTTTCTTGGATTTGTATATTCACCTGACCTCTTCCAAAGTATCTTTGAGCTTCACCTAAACCCTTAACTTTCCAGGGCTTAAAACCTTCTAATAAAACATGTCAGAAGAGTATGAGGGAGATTTGGAGGAAGCTGAGAAGGAAGAGGAGAGAGACAGAAGAAGGCAGAGTGGATGATAGGAGAGAGAAGCGGTAGAAAGAAGACCGAGGCCCCAGGGTTTCCCAAGTCAGCCCTTCTGTGACTGCTCTAGGTACCTTGAAAGGTCTGGATCTTGGCCAGCTGGCGCACCTTGCCCGAGTTGTCATCCCTTCTCACCCAAACTTCGAATCGGTCTGCAGGGCTTCCTGTCATCTTATAAAAAAACTGCAAACACTGCTGCTTCCTCTTGGGGTAAAGGATCCGAGACTCCAGAAGGGCTACCTCTCCTCTTACCCCTGGGCTGGTATTGAAGGACATGAAGTAGCCGGCACCTGTAGAGAGAGCAGCCCAGCGTACCATCTCTGCCTTCGCATGACCTATGCACAGTATCATCTACCCAGACAAATTGAAGTAGGAAAAACCAGCTGTTATCAGGGCACTCAAAGCTAGAACTTCTCTGAGGAACTAAATAGAAGCATACTTTTCTGGAAACATCTTCTCTCAGTGAGTGCAGTTAATATCTAGCTAACACCACGGCTCTGCATATCTATTTTGTTTATTTATATTTATTGGTTTTGGAGAGAAGATTCTCTATGTAGCCCAGGCTAGTTTTGAACTCATGATCTTTCTGTCAACCTCTGGCATGCTGAAATTACAGATTATCCCAACTTTGATTGTCTTTTCCCAAAGTTTGTGAAATATAAATGCCTGCCTGGACTAAAACACCGACCAAAGAGTACACATGGTGGGACTAATGGCTCCAGCAGCATATGTATAGCAGAGGATGGTCAAGTCCATTATCAATGGGAGGAGAGGCCCTTGGTCCTGTGAAGGTTCTATGCCCCAGTTAGGTGAATGCTCGGGCCAGTAAGCAGGAGAGGGTAGGGTGGTGAGCAGGGCGAGGGGTGAGGGAACAGGGGATTGTTTTAGTTTTTGTTTTTTTTTCTTTTCTTTTCTTTTCTTTCTTTCTTTCTTTCCTTTTCTCTTTCTTTCTTTCTTTCTTTTTTTTTGGAGGGGAACCTGGGAAAGAAGATATTGTAAATAAAGAAAACATCTAATAAAAATAAATAAATAAATAAATAAATAAATACCTGCCTTACAACACACAGGATTCAATCAAAGTTTGATGGAATTTGGTATATGTGAGATGAATTCTATTTTCAGATTCCTAGTTTAAATTAGAGATTCATTGCAAAGCAAAGAGTTGATCCTCTTATTTGGTAAGAAACAGTTCAGGTTTATGATTTGGATTCCAAATGTTTATAGCAATACAGGTTGCAGTGCTGTTTCTAGCCAAACAGACTGGATTTCCAATTGACGGGAAAGAATTGTCTCTACTGATACTCAGAATGGTTCATATGAGACATGCAAAGTACTGATTAAAACTTCTACCTGAATTTTTATTATAAAATGTAGATTTATATATTTTTTATATTTTTAAAAATACATTTTATATATAATATTATGTGCATATATATGTATACACACACACACATATATATATATATATATATATATATATATATATATATTTATACGCTCTCCCTGTACATGGACATTTCTTCTGGGGTGTGGTCCTCTCCCACTAGGATCTAGAACATTAGCACATTCTCCTAGAAGGCCCTTCTTCTACAGTCACCTGTTTGTCTCTCTGGAAATTGAACATTAGCCTGGTAGTGAACCCACAGGGGAGGGTCAATCAGACATGAATGACAAAGGCAACTCATGACTCCAGGGTTGATGACCGTTGGAATCCTATGTGACAGAGACTTTCATCTTCTGCCAGGCTCAGGGGAAGGGTGCAGTGGTAGCAAATGACCTCTTCTATTCTTCTTGGTGACCTGACATTTAGCTGACTCTTCTGAAAGGGTGTCTACTCAAGGCTCAGGCTGACGCGGGCGGGCGGGCCAAGAGACTTCACAATAAATACCCTAGCCTTCAAAGGGCTGTCAGAACCTGTAACTCCACTTGCTTTCAAAACGGCTTGACATACTTTTCCTTGGCAGGCACGTGATAAACAGACACTAAAAATCGGAAAGGCCCTGGAGATGTAACTTATTTGAAATCCCAGTTCAATCCTTGGTACCACATAAATTGTTTGTGGTGATACATCGCGTAATGCCAGCACCTGGAAAGTGGGGCAGGAGGATCAGATGTTCAAGGTCACTGCCCTCTGCAAGCAAATTTGCATCTACCCTGAATCACATAAGACTGTGTCTCATAACTAACTAACTAACTAACTAACTAACTAACTAACTAAATAAATAAATAAATAAATAAATAAAATGTTCAAAACCTCACCAGAGAAAGGGAAGTTGAAAATATGTAAAGGAAGAGGGGAAAGCTGCAGTCTCCAGCTAGAGGCTTTATAAACCCCATTTTCCTCCATCCCTCTGGAAAGGGTTAGTATATTTGTGTTTTACGAGTCTTATACATGTCAAGACATCTTAAGAAAAAGCACACAGTAACAACTTCCTATCATCACCAATAGTCAGTGGGGGAGCTGCGTTTCAAACTGAGATCTGTCTGACTTTATGCATTTTCACTAAAGAAAGCAAATACACAAATTAGTTGGTTCTCTGCTGTCGGCACAACCAATTATCACACACTAGGGACTACTAAGGACAAGGTGAGGACAAGCTGGGCATAGTGGCTCATGCCTTTACTTTGAAATGCAGAGGCAAGCCAAACTCTTGAATTCAAGGCCAGCCTGGAATACAAAGTGAATCACCTACAAAGTAACTATCAGGACAGCCAGGGCTACCTGGAGAAACCCTATCTTGCAAAAACAAAACAACAGAAACAGAAATAAAACCAAAGAAACAAAATTTAAAAAGAGCAATAATGTAGATGCTTCCTACAAAAAAAATTTAAAGTATCACATACATCATTTTCAGGTTGCTTACGGGTAATAATTCTAATATGTTTGAATCAAAATGATTTTTTTGGCCTGCTTCCTTTTAGCTCTGTATAAGGCTACTGTAGACTGTCAGATATATATATATATATATATATATATATATATATATATATATACACACATACATATATATGTATATATATACACACGCATATACATATATGTGTATATATACATATACGTATATGTATATATATCTGTATATATGTGGGTATATATGTGTATGTATATGTATATAAATACCCACATATATGGTTAGTATGGTATTTCCATTGGAGGGTACTGCTTGGAAGCACTACCCTTCATTATAAAGTCATGTTATTAACCAGGTATATCCGTACCAATGTTACCATGGTAAACATATATCTTTTTGTTTTTATTTAAAATATTTTAGAATGTATTTATTGACAATTTCACACATGTGTACAATGTGTTTTGATAATATGCATTCTCCAGTGTCCTATGCTTACTTCTGTGGAACATCTTCCCAACACATTCTCTTCCTATTTTCATGTAATTTATTTTGTGTCACCTAGTGAGTCTAACTAAGGTTTCCTGCATGCAGGGGTGGAGGGTAATTTCAATATTGTCTTGCCTCTCCACAACTGGAGACTTTTTACTGAGTTAATGATTAAGGTATGAGAAATATTCTTTGTCCTTCTTCAGGTTTTCAGGATTGATAATTAATACAATAACCTAAAGGCACAATCTACTTACTGGTAGCCACTCAGCACCTCAGGGTGTCAACTTTGACTATCACCAACCTTTACACTGTCCCACCAAGGTGTGATCCAATTGTCCAGGCTGACTGCTGTCCCCACGAACCCAGTCAGCATCATCTCTAGTCCCCTGGATCATTCCGCAGATGTTGGTCTTCTCAAAGTCACAGTGGTCCAACAGGGTATGCGTTGTGGCTACATGTGATATTTTTGTCATGTAGATAAAAAGCAAGATATCTCATTCTAAATAGTTAATGTCTTAAGCCACTAAAACACTACTGTTTAAATGAGACAAAATCTCCAGCCTTTCATTTTCCTGACCCTTTCCCAAATGCAGCCCTTACTGCTATTGGTTAGCTCTTAGAACACAGACACAGAACTATGTAACCCAGAGAACCAGAAATTAATTGCAAGTATTCCTTACTAAAGAGGCCAATGTGAACACAAGGCCAAGGAGGAGGCAGCTAGCACACTGGGCTTTGTATTCACTAGGCCTCTGTATACTTTTTGAGCACAACTGGAAAATACCCCCATCTCAAAGCTTAAAACACTTTAAGATTAGCCTAAGGAAAGAGTTTTGCAGAGCACAACATCTTCCAGCCCATTACCTATCTTGACCTTTACATAATTATTCACCCTTTGAAAGGAAGCTAGGGGAAATAGACAATAACAACTCCTTACATTTGTCCAATAGTTACCTTACAATATATATACATATATGCATATACATATGCATCACATACATATACGCATGTGACATAACTATCCTATGAGATGGTTTTTCTAAAGAGAGACTGCTTGAGGGTGTCTAGTCTGTCTGTTATCCAGAGCATTCAAGAGGAGTAGCAGAGGCTGAGGGCATGCTGTGCTAGCCAGTCCTCAGGCACAGAGGTACTCACTGCAGTTGTACATCCGATTCAGTCTCAGTAAATCAAGGGCACTGAAATCCAGGCGCTGTCCAATGATGGTGTTAAACTCAGGGATCTTGGTAGTGATGGTAGGGATGCTTTCATTCTTGTTAAATGAAAATGGCCCATAGTGCATCAAGGACTCATAATCATAGGGTGTGTTGAGGTCTGTGATGGTATTGTCATCATATGTGTTGAAATTATGTTCATAGTCTGTGGGGAGAGAACTCTCAGGTACTACTCAGCCATACTATTCTCTCCAACCTTTCCTTTTTGCCTCGGATATCTCAAAAATGGAAACATTGCATCTTCAGTTAATATACATATATATATATATATATATATATATATATATACATACATATATTACAATTAAAATATATAAAAGAAGAGACATTGTTAAATATTTAGTTCTAACCCATTGATGTCATAATACATGTTTGTAAAATAAAATGTTTAAGCCGGGTGGTGGTGGCACACACCTTTGATTCCAACACTTGGGAGGCAGAGGCAGGCAGATTTCTGAGTTCAAGGCCAGCCTGGTCTACAGAGTGAGTTCCAGGACAGCCAGGGCTATACAGAGAAACCCTGTTTCAAAAAACCAAAAAAAAAAAAAAAAAAAAAAAAAAAAAAAGCGGTCTCTCTGGGCTGGTGTCCTGAGCAGATCTTGGGACAAGCTCTGCAGCCAGTTCCACAACACTCAGGAAGCTCCACTCCCAGGCACTCTGACACTCTCAGGATCAGAGGTGAGGAGGACACAGCATCTGCCCCAACACCGGGAATCAATGGGACCAGCAGAACCAGGCACACAGGAACTCCACCAGCAGAGTGGCTTGGGTTCCTTTCAAAGCCAGTCCCAAAACACCCAGAGGAAGCTGCTGCACTCCCAGGTGCTCTAACAAGCCCTGGATCACAGGATCCCAGAATCACAGGATCCCAGAGACAGCTTGACTCTGAGGAGTTCTGACACAACCAGGATCACAGGAAGGACAGGCTCCAGTCAGATTTAGCAAAGGCAGGTAGCACTAGGGATATCCAGATGGCAAGGGGCAAGTGTAAGAAAATAAACAACACAAACCAAGGTTACTTGGCATCATCAGAACCCAATTCTTCCACCATAGCAAGTCCTGAACACACCATCACACTGGAAAAGCAAGATTCAGATATAAAATCACTTCTCATGATGATGATACAGGACTTTAAGAAAGACATAAAGAGCACCCCCAAAGAAATACAGGAGAACACAGGTAAACAGCTAGAAGCCTTTCAAGAGGAAACACAAAAATCTCTTAAAGAACTACAGGAAAACACAATCAAACAGGTGAAGGAAATGAGCAAAACCATCCAGAATCTAAAAATGGAAGTAGAAACAATAAAGAAATCAGAAAGAGAGACAACCCTGGAGATAGAAAACCTAGGAAAGAAATCAGGAGTCATAGATGCAAGCATCACCAACAGAATGCAAGACATGGAAGAGAGAATCTCAGTGGCAGAAGATACCATAGAAAACATTGACACAACAGTTAAAGAAAATGCAAAAAGCAAAAAGCTCCTAACCCAAAACATCCAGAAAATCCAGGACACAATGAGAAGACCAAACCTAAGGATAATAGGTATAGAAGAGAACAAAGATTCCCAACTTAAAGGACCAGTAAATATCTTCAACAAAATTATAGAAGAAAACTTCCCTAACCTAAAAAAGAGATGCCCATGAACATACAAGAAGCCTACAGAACTCCAAATAGACTGGACCAGAAAAGAAATTCCTCCCATCACATAATAATCAAAACACCAAATGCACTAAACAAAGAAAGAATTTTAAAAGCAGTAAGGGAAAAAAGGTCAAGTAACATATAAAGGCAGGCCTATCAGAATTACACCAGACTTCTAACCAGAGACTATGAAAGCTAGAAGATCCTGGGCAGATGTCATACAGACCCTACAAGAACACAAATGCCAGCCCAGGCTACTATACCCAGCAAAACTCTCAATTACCATATATGGATAAAACAAGATATTCTATGACAAAATATAATTTACACAATATGTTTCCACAAATCCAGCCCTACAAAGGATAATAGATGGAAAACATCAATATAAGGAGTGAAACTACACCCTAGAAGAAGCAAGAAAGTAATCTTTCAACAAATCAACACAAATCTAATTCCACAAAAACAACAAGAAGTAACAATTACTTTTTCTTAATATATTAATATGAAAATTATAATTACCAACATACTCTAATCAATTAAAATCTAAAAATATGAGGAATTAGAAATTTATTGACTGTCATCCAATGGTCTCTCTAATTTGGAAATTGGAGAAATAGGTCCAATATTATACAATCCATATACACTTTCAGCTTGTTTGTTCATGACCATGTCTTGCTGTGAGCAACATAATGGTCTTGAGATCTTGCTTCTCCTATCTCAGCCTCTCTTAGTAGTATTGTTTATTTCATGTTTTTACACTATACTATGGTTTTCAGAACAGCTTAGATATTTTAAAAGTATTTATATACCCAAAAGAAATGTAGACATTTAAATTGGGAGGGGAGTTGGGTAAGAGAACAACAAAGAATGAGAATGAATGCTTTGCTTGACGTTTGTAACTCTTCTATCAAGTTAGCACAGTAATAGTCAAGATTTTAAACTCTACTAAATACAAAACAAACAAACAAAAACAGTTTATATAGTTATGTTCATTTAAGAAAATATTAGTGATGTATTATTTTGAAATATACAGTTAATATGTATACTGAGAAAAACGTATGTATTTTCAGTACTGCCATAGACAAGCATCTACATAAGACTCATAAATTGATTGTTGTTTTATATCAAACAATTTTTAAAAAAATATTTATTTATTTAATACATGTGAGTACACTGTTGCTGTCTTCAGATGCACCAGAAGAGGGCATCCAATCCTATTACACATGGTTGTGAACCACCATGTGGTTGCTGGAATTTGAACTCAGGACCTCTGGAAGAGTAGTCAGTGCTCTTAACCACTGAGCCATCTCTCCAGCCCTCATCAAACAACTTTTACAATATTCATTTTTCTTGTTATAATATTTCATAAATTTTAAAGAATATGTCAAAAAAAGATATTGTAGGTATTGAAGGGGGTCTCTGGGAGAAGTTGGGGTACAAAAGGAAAACAAGAATGTGATTTAATTCTATTTACTTAAAATATGTTTTTAAATGTTAACAAATTCAGATAAATTGAAATCATGTAACTTTTCTCATTATAATGCAATAAAACTCTAAAAAAAATAGCAATTGAAACCCCCCAAAAAATAACAAAATAGAATGTTTAAGATTATTAGAGCATTTTCTCTACAGTGACTTTCTAAGGCGGGACCAGCCGGGAGCCACAGGCCTCAGGAACTACAGGGGAGACGCAGGGCTGCAGGGACAGGGTCCTCTCTGTTTCAGAGTGACAGAGTTGGATCAGGGACCATCTCTGCCCCCTACCTGCTAGTGGAGGGCCTGCCTACAGGGTGGGCTTCAGACCAAGGACTCAGGTGAGATCCGCCATTTTCTCTATGGTGACTTTCTAAGGTGGGACCAGCTGGGAGGCACAGGCCTCAGGAGTCGAAGGGGAGTTGCAGGGTGGCAAGGACAGGACAAGCTCTAGTCAGAGATACCAAGAATATCTAACACCAGAGATCAAGAGATGGCAAAAGGCAAACGCAAGAATCCTACCAACAGAAACCAAGACTGCTTGGCTTCACCAGAACCTAGTACTCCCACCGCAGCAAGCCCTGGATATCCCAAAACACTGGAAAAGCAAGTTTGGATCTAAAAACATACCTCACAATGCTGATAGAGGAACTTAAGAAGGACATGAATAACTTCCTTAAAGAAATACAGGAGAACACAGATAAAGAGGTACAAGCCCTTAAAGAGGAAACAAAAAAAAAAAAAAAAACCCCTATAAAGAATTACAGGAGATCACAAGTAAACAAGTAGAAGCCCTTAAAGAGCAAACTCAAAAATCCCTTAAGGAATTGCAGGAAAACACAAACAGGTGAAGGAATTGAGTAAAACCATTCAGAACCTAAAAATGGAAGTAGAAACAATAAAGAAATCATAAAAACAGACAACCCTGGAGTTAGAAATCTTAGGAAAAAAGTCAGGAAACACAGATGCAAGCATCACCAATAGAATACAAGAGATAGAAGAGAGAATCTCAGGGGCAGAAGATACCATAGACAACATTGACAGAACAGTCAAAGAAAATGCAAAATGCAAAAAGACCA
>JADRCD010232351.1:0-22936 GCA_019843815.1 Montemys delectorum
TTTTTTTTTTAATATATATTTTAAAAAAAAGGCAATGGGAAAACCTTAAGACTCATAAACATCTTCTAAATCCCTTCTGTGTTTGTCTGAGTGCTGTGCACTCCCAAAGCTGTCCGGGTTCATATTCCCGTTCCTATTGTTCTGACTCACACCTGTGCCTTTCCCAGTATGGGTGTATAATGGGCACTCTGCAGGTGTGGGTGCTGTGGTGTTGGCTTTGCCCTTCTCTTGGAAGGGAGCTGCTTAGGAACAGGGAGGTAGGCCACTCGGTTTACCTCTTCTGCATGAGCCTACCTTTTGTCAAAGAACAGATGTATTAAGTGTTTGTTGAAGCCAAGACCAGAACTCAAGGCTGCTGACTTCAGCCTGGTGACATCACACTCTAGACTGAGCCCCCTTCCATCCAAGGCTTTTTAACTGGTGAGCTAAACTGATATTGGTTAGACATTGGAAGCAAGCAGTATACAAAAGAGAGATGGAATAAGGACCTACGTGCCTGTGAGTTCTACATCTCTTGAGGTGCAGGACTCTTTTCTGTACCCATAGGGGTAGGTTTCCACTGGTAAGCATGGTATACGGCAGCTCACCCGAGCCAACACTTTCTGCGGGATACAAGAGCGGTCAGAGCATCTGCACAGTCAACTTGATTTCCTGAGGAGATGGATGGAGCCTCCTGAGGGAACCTTGGCTTTGGGATCCTTGAGCAGCCAGTCTGAGGGACTTTAAGTTCTCACCCACAGAATGTTTTGCTCAGTGCAAACTATTTCCTTTGTCACACCCTTTGGGGAATGATGCTGTAACACGGCAGGCTGCCCCAGGGAATGAACACAAGCAACTTGTAGTAAGGAGATGCAATTTCTACCCTTCTCTCTAGTCAGTGACTGTGTCCCTCATCTGCTCCCAGTATCCTCTGGGCATGTGGATCTGTCTCAGAGTCTGCTCTGTGAGTCTCTCTTTGTGGGACCGCCGTGGTTTTTTGGTTTGTTTGTTTTGTTTTGTTTTGTTTTTTGCCTCTGTCTTGTAGATGACTGGGTCTCACTCTGTGTTTGCTAAGTCACTAGTTACCGTTCCTAGCCACACATAGTACACATAGTTCTGCTGGCTGTGTGAGAGGTGAGGTCCGTGTTCTCCACCTCCTCTCTATCCCTCCCTTCCTCTTTCTTCCATTTTCTTTTTTTCAATCTCTTCCCTTCTTTAATTCCACTTGGAGGTCGATTCTGATGAGAGAAGCCCCTCTCCCCTTTCTCTTTATTCATTTTTCCCCTTATCTACTCAGATTTGGTTTAACTGTGTAATGTAGCCTGGCCTTGGACTCCCAAAGCTCCTATCTTGCTCTCCTGGGTACTGGCCTGCATAGCATGTCCTTTTGTATCTCTGTCTTTCTCTCTTTGATGCCCATGTTTTTGAGTCTCTGTCTCTCTTCTTCTGTCTGTCTTGGTGTTTCCAGTATCCAGAACTTTTGGTCTTATCATTAGACTCCAAGCACAGGTTGACCTGGTCTCTAAGTACCTCTGTGTTGGAGTGGGTCTTATGCTCTGTGTATTGAGATGCTGAGTTCTGTGCCCCAAGATCAGCCTGTAGCCTGGACACAGGCATTGTATTGACCAATGTACTATAAAGAATGCTTCTCTGGACAGGAGGGAGAGGAAGGTGGGACTGGAAATCAAGAAGGGGGGGTCTCAGGTAGGGACCACGGGGAGAAGGAAAAAAGATGGGGGAAGAAGAAGGCCTCCAAGAGTCAGGATGGACTGTGAGGGTGGACCATGAGCACGTGGCCTGGAGAAACTTGCCCTGAGGACACACATGGAGCAGAGCAAATAGAGCTAGACACAGATTGGCAAGTAACCCAGGGCCTATGGCTGCGATGTAGGTTAGAATAAGCTCAGAACCTGCCCAGTTTAGGCTTACAGACTGTTAGTAAAAAATACAAGGGTTCTGTGTCTTTTATTCGGGAGCTATACAGGGGTACAGCAGGGCAGAAACCCTCTTAAAAATACTCCTATACTTTTCCTTTCAGCCCTGGTTTGTTTTGCTTGTTTTGTTTGTTTTTTGTTTGTTTGTTTGTTTGTGAGCTGAGGTTTTTAACACCTAGCTTTAGTGGGTAGATATTTGCATGCTATGCCTTGGCACAGTTCTGTTTCCTACAGCTTTGTACAGCCAGTTTCACCATTCAGCACTGCTAGTAGGGTCTATAGGCGGGGCACTTAAAGCAGTGGTGTGGAAAGTCCAGCCTTGCGGATCCCATCACCAAAAACTCCCAGCTGGAAAGACCGACTGTGGGGAGGCTCAGCCTCCCCCGGACAATGGGCTGCACCTACCTGAGCTGCTTTTGAACTTCCCCAACTCTGTGGAAAGCTTCCGCTTGCCTCTCTCTACTTGAGAAGTGGAGTTCCACCCTGTGGGTGTCTTCTACAAACAATACCATCTTGTCTTAGATACGGGCTGACTGTAATAATTCAGCGCTCAGAGCTCTGGAGCCAAATGAGAGATGTCTTTGGACACTGGCAATTTCTGATGACACCGAGAGGCCAAGAGCTTTGCCTTTCCCACGGTGGAAACATCCAACCCTGACTCTCTGTACAAAGGTACACAAATGAGATCAACATCCGACCAACTCGGTGGAACAGCTCAGGAGCTAAGGTCACATCAACCCGCGTGAAGACAGCTTGGATCCAGAAAGCCCAGTGGAGATCTCACGTTTTCTTCCCACTATGTTCACAGGGAATGTGAAGCCAAGCTGTAGGTTCCACCACAGATCAGTCCCATAGATCAGTCGTCTGCGCCATGGCCTTGGAGAAGAAGAGACACAGTATCCATTTGTCCTTTTGGCCCAACAACTTCAGAGGTTCTCATCGTCATTCTAAAATGAGAACAATTTTGAAACAGAAGAAAAAAGAAAGACTTTTTTTTTTTTTTTCTGCTTTCTTATAAATCGAGAGTTTCTATTCCTGCTTTTGGTTCAAATATATATCCCTTTATAACTCAATATAAACAGAATCCAAGTTCCAGGTCACTTCTCTTGGCCAGGAAGGGAGGTGTATGATTAAATGTGTTAATAATCCATAGGCATGGGTTGCTAAGAAATTTTCTCCCTGAGAAATGAATACCCTAGAGCTGAGGGCTTTGCTTAGTAGAGCACTTAGCTACCATGTGCAAGGCCCTGGGTTCAACCCCTGCTACAACCGGGAAGGAAGGAGGGAAGGGAGGAGGAAGAGAGGGAGGCATGAAAAAGAAACTTAAGTGAGGATACAAACCACCAATTTTTCTAATGTTAGTTTACTTTCCTCCCCAACATGGGCCCTGTGCTTCAGCTAGGCATTCTGTTGTCCGTATGTACCATATACACATTGACCCCAGTGCCTTAGCTTGGGCTCCTTCCTCTCGAGATGTCCTTTCTCTCACTACTTAATAGATCAGGTATCCATTGTCAAGCCCAGGCTGCCATCGTCTCCCTCCATCGAGCTTCTCTAGCTCTGTCCTTCCTTCCATGAGATCCAGTAGCACACAACACTAGGTCGGCAGCCACAGGGGATTTCTGACTGCTAATGTGCACATCCTCTTTCCTTTCTTTACGGAAACTCACAAAGTACTTCACCTTGCCCTTTCCCCAGATGCCAAACCTCAAACTCAAGCGCTTAGGGCTACTGAATGAAGGTTCTTAGGATCAAGGCTCTTTCGAGATCGTGTTTCTCAGATTCTTAGCAGGGTACGGATCACTTGAGCCTCCACAGTCAGGGGGCTTTAGGGACAAGAATATACATTTCTACCAAGACCTCAGGCTAGCCCAAATTTTGAGTAGCAAGGCTTTGTATTGATTTCCAACAGCAACTCATTAGTGGTCTGGTAGTGAATTTAGTGGTTTATGTAAATATTTGTGCAAAGTAAATATCAAAAATATTTTTTAGAGATTTATTTATTCAATGTATATGAAGACACTTTAGCTGTCCTCTGACACACCCGGGGAGGGCATCAGATCCCATTACAGATGGTTGTGAGCCACCGTGTGGCTGTGGGAATTTGAACTCGGGACCTTCGGAAGAGCAGTCAGTGCTCTTAACCCACTGAGCCATCTCTCCAGCCCATATCAAAAATATTTAAGTAAATAGCATATAGAAAGGTTTATTTTTTTTCCCTCGTAACATTTTTTTTTTTGAGTGTGCTTTTAACGTACTGCATGTTTTCTCAAAAATTTTAGAGTCTTTCCTTCAAAGGACATAGCAGAAACAAGGCCTAAGTAAGCCAGCAGGTTAAAGTAATAAAACCCAGAGGGTAAAGCACCGTGGTGGTGTGTCCAGCATGCTGGAACAGTCCCCTGGAAGGCTCTGGACTGGGGTGGCCCTGGGAGGAAGGCAGAAGGGGCTGAACTGAGAACTAGCTGTGGGGTCCAGTCCGCCTGGGTTCTCTGTGGTCGAGTTTATTTCCTGTACCTCCCAGAGAAGCGGCTTTGAAAACCCTTTAGTGGGTGAGTGTTTCCTAACTTGCTGCCTTATGGGACAGATAAGGCCCCCTGCTTCCTTCGATGTCAACTGCTAGTGCTGATACTCTTATAAACTCAATGCAAGTATTCTGCCCAAGTGCATAGTTAGACTTAGCATCGTGACCCTTACTGCCTCTGACCTTGAGACACAACTGTGAAAATCTATAAGCCATAGGGATCAAGGTGGCTATGACATGGTGCCTTCGGAAACAGTTACCACTCATAGTTTCTCCTTTTCCTTTCTGTAGAGAAAGTAAGACCAAAAGACTTGGAGTTGGAAAATAAACCTTATTCGAGACTGCGTAGTGGCACGTCACCGAGCGGCTAGGAGAATGTCTGGCATGTTAGAGATAGAGAATTTAGTAAAGCCTGTGGTTTATTCTCTTTGCAAAAGTTAAGGAACTGCGGAAATTGTATAACAGAAGACGGCATCTCAAGATATGGAAATATGGATTTTTCTCTCTGAAAACCTTGTCGTCTTGCTTCGTGACAACCTGAAGTTGCTACTGGGAGGGACCATGCAGTTCCTAAACTAAAACAGGGATCACACAGTTTCTAAGCTAAAGCAAAGGCCAGAGCTACTAAATTAAGGCAGGGACCACAGAAGTTGCTAAGCTCAGCTAAAGCAGCTGGAGGCCGGAGCGGTTAAGGCTACAGAGATCAGATCGCACTGAAAGCGAGGCCCCTTCTCACTGCATTGCTCACTCTGCTCCCCACCTGCTTGGGTCCAAGGTGCATGCTCATTAGACCACCTTTTCTCTTCACAGTGCCCACTAGTCAACTGGTTTCTTACTATGCTTCATTCTAGAAATACTAGTTTTGCCTAAGTACAGAAAAAACAATGATGACCTGGAACTTTTGTCCACAGTAGGCTCTGTGTAAGCTTCCTCATGCAATTCTGAAGAGACCAGAGCAAGCTCAGGCAACATTGTGCGTGCCCTGAAGCAAGACCAGGCAAACAAGGTGTGGCTCTGTCCTGCACGCCAGAACTTAGCTTTTGGGGACAATTCAAACTTCAAATCTTAAAAAAGGTACTCAGGAGATGAGTGCTTTGGGAGATAAGGGACACAAAAGCCTTCGATAAAAAGAGACGTTAAAGGTGACAGTCAGACAGAGAAGGGGGTATGTTCCAGACTCCCGTCAGCTACTGTGCAATTTCATCTGCGAGAGATCTGCTGGAGAAAGCAGCATTGGCCAACGCAGGTCTCTTCCGCAGCCTCACTTAACTCCACTGCTTAGCTGCTCAGGCTCAGGCTTCATGCCTGCGCTCCTGCTGCCTGGACACTTCAGATGTCTCCTGAACACCACCACATCATCTGAATGACTGGCCATCTCTGCCTCACCAGCACCCTGAGACTGGGGGGGTCCCTGCAACGAAATAAAAATGCTAAGTAAACTAAGGAGAGTATCCCACAGCGGAGACACTGTCAGGCATAGCTGAGTGAATCTCACGGATTAGGGATGGTAACTCACCTACTGAGTACTGCTGTTCGCCACTTCACTGGTATTAGCATGAGCAGTAGAGATACTGCTTTTTTTTTAAAAAAAAAAAAAATTATTTAATTTTATTCCATGTGCATTGGTATCAAGTCCCCTGGAACTGGTGTTAGAGAACGTTGTGAGCTGCCATGTGGGTGCTGGGATTGAAGCTGGGTCCTCTGGAAGAGCGGCCAGTGCCATCTCTCCAGCCTCGCACAGAGCCTCAGACAGATATTGTTCATCTGACTTTGGCTATAAGGGAGCTCTGAAGTGGCTCAGACAGGTGAAGTAACTTGCCTGAGGTTTTGTTGCAAGTGAAAGGTATCACCTAGATTGGGACCCAGGCAACGGGACCCGAAGGTTGCTACCCTACTTACCACACTGCTTAATGGCCAAGGAGAAAGGCCCAGAGTGCATGACCATGGCATAGAATGCTCTCATCCCTGTAGAATTTGGAAGTGGGGTGAGAACGGACCACTAGCTAAATTCATGAACTAGCTCTGAGGAGGAGACACAGTGATGTGGGAAACTGTCTCCTGGAGGAAGGAACAGAGAAACCGAGGCTTCGGGGCGAGAAAAGGGCTCGATTTTTATTGTCTTATTTTAACCATACATGTATACCATCTTTTCTAAACCACGAAGATCGATTAAAAACACAGGAATATGGAAAGGTCGGCTTGAATCTCCTTGGGACTTTCCCAGCTCCTTCAATTCATCAACTTGAAACAGTGTTTGACTCGACAGCCCGCTGCTCACTCTGCAACGCCAGGGTTCTTTGTGCACAGCTTCATTTTTCTCATGACCCTGGGCAGCTTGGTTTTTCTCATGAAATTTCCCTACTCTTAGAAAAGAGTGAGAGTAGACAAAAGAAAGAGAAATCGGCCAATGCTTTTATAGACATTTTTTTTTCTTTTTTCCACTGTCGTGTTTGAACATGTGTCTGTACGTATGCTTGCATGTATGTGGACATGTGTTTCTGTGTGGAGGGAGGGAGTGCTTGTGAATGTGGAGGCTCAGAGTTGATGCTGGAAACCATTCTTCCGCCTAACTCATTGAGGCTGTGCCTCTCAAACAAACCCAGAGCTTGTATGTGTGGCTAGTCTTGCTAGCCAGCCCGATCGTTTTTCTTAATCTCACTCACTTCTTTTCACACTCCCCCCCCCCCCCCCCCCCCCCCCCTGCCCTTCTCAAGCTATAACTACAGGCAAACTCTGGTCCTCATGCATGTGGCAAATACTTTAAACGCTGAGCCATTTCCCCGGGCCCTTTGTTACAGCTATTTTAGATTCGGTTCCTTAAACAGCACTATTATTTACTGGCAGTCTTCCAAACTAGGTACTCTGACAAAGAGTAACGTACCACCTCACAGCTTCGAGGGCTAGTCTCAAAGGTGAGCATCTATGAGGGTGGCTCCTTCAAGAAGGCCTCGAGGAAGAACCTGTTTTGGTCACTCTGGCTCTCTGGCTACAACCCTGGTCACACAGTGTTCTCCTATATGGAATTCTGTCCTCCAGCATTCTCTTTTTACTGGAGAATTCCAACCACACTGAATTGCGCCCACCTGACTGGCCTTGTTTTCACTTCTCTCTGAATAAAGTCGCATTCTTAGGAGCTGGAGGTTAGCATGGTGTGGGGCTTGTTCTGATTACAGTCAGCCCACAGCCTACTGCTAGGTGCCACTGGCGTTTCTCACATTCATCTGGGGGAATTCCTAGTTCTCATTCGGGCTGACAGCCTGGTCTCCGGCATCCTTAAAATGGAGACTATTGCCAATTAATCTCTGAGAGGAAACCCCAGAGAAGGGTTACCCATGGCACGTCCTAAAGGAAAGCCCTGTTCTGGTCTCTCTAGGTGGTACCATGGCAACCTTACCCGCCATGCTGCTGAGGCTCTTCTGCTCTCCAATGGACGTGATGGTAGCTACCTGCTGAGGGACAGCCATGAGCAGGTGGGGCTCTACTCTCTCTCCGTGAGGTAAGTGCCTAGGGACCTGGTAGATGCCAGTCCCATCTGTTGCTTGCTCTCTTTACAGCACTCGAAGTGCCAGATAACAAACACTCCCTGATTCCTGGTGAGTCACCAGATTAAAGAATTTCAAGTGCTGAATGGTAGGATTGTAAAGAAGTCTTTCCAGGGCTGGAGAGATGGCTCCATGGTTGAGAGCATTGGGCTCTTGCAGAAGACCCAAGCTTGGTTCCTAGTATCCATGTTTGGGAGTTCACAACGGCCAGTAGCACAAGCTTCAGGGAGATCTGACACCTCTGGCTACCTGGGCACTTACACTCACAGAAACACATACATACACACACACACACACACATGCTCTCACACACACTTATATATACCTACATACACATACACTCACACTCTCTCACACACACTTATATAATACACACACATAGACACACACTCTCCCTCACACACTTATATATACCTACATACACATACACACACACTCTCTCACACACACTTACATATACATACATACACATACACTCTCACACACACTTATACATACATACACATAGACACACATGCACTCACACACATACTTATATATACATACATACACATACACACACTCTCACACACTTATACATACATACACATAGACACATATGCTGTCACACACACACACTTATATATACATACATACACATACACACACTTATATATATATACATGCACATACATACACACTCTCTCATACACTTATACATGTATACATATACATAGACACACACTCTCTCACACACACTTATATATACATACATACACGTACACACACACTCTCTCACACACTTATACATACATACATACATATAGACACACACATGCTCTCACACACACACTTATATATACATACACCACATATACACACATGCGCTCTCTCTCGCTCTCTCTCTCTCTCTCTCTCTCTCTCTCTCTCTCTCTCTCTCACACACACACACACACACACACACACTAAAAAATTATTTCTTGTTTTATTCACTGCAGAAAAAATATGTCAAAACCAAAGGAGACTGAGAATTATTTAATCCCAACCTGTCATTAGACACATGAAGACCC
The DNA here is from genome assembly GCA_019843815.1 of Montemys delectorum. Classification (NCBI taxonomy): domain Eukaryota; kingdom Metazoa; phylum Chordata; class Mammalia; order Rodentia; family Muridae; genus Montemys; species Montemys delectorum. The sequence goes on from JADRCD010232351.1 coordinate 9,026, forward strand.
TGGAACCCAAAGGAACAGGCTGTCTGTCTTGGTTCAGTCAACAGTGAAACAGCAGTGCCATCTGAATTTCTGGACTGGGCCCCTTTTTTCAATTTCCTTCTTGCCTAGGAAAGGCAGAATGGTTTGTGACCATGCAGTGTTCCTAGCCACAGACTCAGATGGACAATGTGCGACTTTAATTTTCCTGTGGACTCCATCTACTTCCCCCAGGTGGTGAGCTAATCTAGTCCCTCTGAGTCACACTTGGCTATGAGGACGCCCAGAGCATTTAGGGTTTCTCCTTCCATCCCCCATTGACCCCATTTGTAGTCTTGAACCCTTGACATGCTGGCTTCTAGTAGCAAGCATCGAGTGTTCTTGAGTTCTTTTGGCCTTGGCTGGACATGCATCAAAGGCTCTATGCTAATAATGGCCCTCGGTGGGCCACTGGATGACTGTGGCAGCACTTCACAAATCCAGTAACCCTTGGAAAAGCCATATGTTCCCTTCTCAGGGCAGTCCTGCAGACCAGCATTGCTCTCCTCTCTGTCCTTTCTGCAAGTTCCTGGCCTCCTTGTACCCCCCAGATGGCAGTGGCTGCTACATCCCTGATGCTAGCTAGCTCCTTTTCATCCTGTTCAACTATTTTGGTTTATTTGGTTTGGGGATTTGTTATTAATTAATTCTTCCTCTCCCCCTCCCTCTCAGTCTTTCCCTCCCTCGCTTCCTACCTCTCTCCCCTCTCTTCTTTCTTCTTTGGTTTTGGGGCCCAAACTCAGGTTCTCACGCCCTTAAGGCATGATGCACTTTACCATCTACGCTAGCTCCCCAATCTGGGAAACACTTTTACTTTCTTAGCTGTTTTATTCTCAATCAGGGAGGAGGGGAGAGGAGAGAGGGAGAGGGAGGGGCAGTGGAAGGAAGGAAGAATGGAAGAAGTCAGATATGGTAGTGTAGTGTATAGTTTCAATTCTGTTGCTATGGAAACAGACACTGCTTACTGGATAGCCAGCCTAGTCTGTTTGGTGAGTTCTAAGTCAGAGATGGATACTGTCTGAGGAACAATAACCAAGGCTGGCCTCTGGTCTCCACATGCACACAAAGATATACACATGCACTTGCACATATAAGCGTGCCTGCACACATGTAAAACATTCGTGCATGCACACACACAAATAGACACAAAAATGTATTTCTCTAGACAACCGTTGACAGGCTTCAGTGAGCTCAAAAAGTCAAGAATTTAACATATTGCTTATCCTCTCCTTAGGCACGGACCCTTCGGTATTCATTTTCTATGCTATATAACAAGTCACCAAAAAAAAAATGGTAATGGCTTAAAACAACACAAACCGACTGTGTCACTGTTCCTGCATGCATTACACTCTGGGCCTAGCCTGGGTGGCTTTTCTCCTCAAATTCTACCAGCCTGACACAAAGATGTTCTTATCTGCAGCTGGGTCTCTTGTCCGGAACGCAGAACCCCAGCCTCACTTCCTCCTTTCCTTACCTCGTTTGCCTGTCTTTCATTTCCCTGCTGCGGTAGCACCAGGGTCCCTGCTCCCCTAGCTGTCATTCAGGGAGCAGTGTTGACTGACAGGTGCCACTGTGGTCCCTGCTATTCCCCCTGTATGAGTAATACACGTGGTACAAATGTCTGCTGCCTTCGAGTCAGCCAGAGTGCCTCTCTGCCCTCTCCTCTGACAGAGCGTTCTGTTCCCACGGAGCTTGCGTGAAGAGGTCAGGCCCACACAGAGACTCTTCCTGTTTTTAAGATGAACTGATCTGGAGATTTAACAATATGCTACATCTTTTCACAGCTCCATCATGATTAGTTCTTACCTGGATAATTGGAACAAGGATATATATATATATACATGGAGTTGGGGTCGGGCCATCTATGAATTCTGCCTGCCATTCTCTAGCAGTGAGTCTACATGCCTATTTGAAAAGGAGAAGGAGAAAAAAAAAGAAAGAAAAGGAGAAGGAGAGATGGGTCGGGAATAAGGAACAAATTAGGCAGCCAAAGGGAGGAAGATTATCTCTATTAATACTTAGAGTCACCCTGACAAGTTTTATTTATAAATTTTCTGAATTAACAGGGCTAGGGACTAAGGAAGTAAGTCAGTAATAGCTAAGTCTATGCAAGAAAAAAAACAACTGAGTTGGACTCCCAGCACCCATGTAGAAAACTAGGAATGTTGGTATATACTTATAATCCTGACACTAGAGAGGAGGACACAGAAGCATCCTTGGAGCTCACTGGCCACGAAGACTTGCTGAATTGATGATCCTCGGGTTCCGTGAGGGTCCTTGCCTCAAAAAAAAAAAAAAAAAAAAATCCATGCAGAAGATTCATGAGAAATGATACCTGAGGTTAACCCCCGGATTTCACAAACATGTGCACACATGCTTATACACACACGCATCTGTACATGTGAGATCACGTGGACAAATACTGCGTGTCAGGATTGCTCTATTGCTTGGTTCTTCCAAATATTTCAGATAAACAGGTAGAATTATTAGATCACAGATGGTAACTGATGTTTCACCTACGTGCAACTCATCTGATCATAAGCTATTTGTGAAGAAATTGCGTGTGTTTCATCTTCATGAAAAATCAAAATACAAATCACTGGTTTTCATTACAAATACTTGGTAATACTTGGTGGGGGGTGGGAGGGAGCTACCAGCAGAGGTGCCAGGATCTATAGGCTAGTTGTTTAGAGTTATGATTATTTTTATTCATTTATTTGTTCCCTTAATAATAGATCTTTGAAAGCATGCATTTGGTACCAGCCGACTTAATTCAACGATCTTATTGGCAAGCAGTATAGTCTCCTGGGGCCACGGAGACCCAAATCTTGCTATAAAGCAAAGTGTAGCAATAGCATCAAAGAAGGAACAAGAAGTAAAAAGGCACTCAATGTAAGGCAGAATTATCATGAGGTAGAATTTTCAGGAAGACTCGAGGTTGTTTGCCAGCAGAGACCAACAGGAAGGGACAATTGGAGGTAAGGAGCAAAGGTGGAAAAAACTCCTCCGGGAAGAACAGCAGGTCCCGATGGCCAGGAGCCCTGAAGCTGGTTCCCCAGATCAGCACCATCCACTGAGAACCTGTTAGAACCTTCCACTGGCCGAGTCATTGTCCAGGCGTGAGACCCGGCAACCTGGCTCAGCAGACCTTACTGTTGATCTGATACATTCTAAAGTTGGAGTGTTGGCCACATAGTGGGAGGTGAGACTAGGGAGAAGAGAAACGAATATATGAAGTGAGCAGGAGAGATTTTATACAGTGCTTTTCATCTTGAAGATGAAGTCGAAAATGACAACCTTGGAAATGTGACACTCTATTCCGTAGATAATCACTAAGGCAGGCGAGGGAGAAGACTATGGTCATGTGACTCCCTCACAGAAGCTGGCTTCTGTCTGACTCCCAGACAAGGGAGTAGGGCCAAGGACACACACACAAGTCCTGTCTGTCACCTCTGTCCCTGAATTCGTCACTTTTATGGTTCTTAATATTCAAGAACCTTTGCAGTCAGTGGAAGAGAAGGCAGAGGAACTGTCTCTTGTCTCCAGGTAGAGTGAAAAGCTGAGAATATTCCTTGCCAGAAGAAACGTGTGACAGCCTTTAAGATGCTCAGTGATTTTGATGGCTGTGTGTTCAGCATCCTCAAAGGCTTATTTATGGTGATGCTAACACATTGCTATATTTGCCTTCAAAAAGAATTGTCATTTGTTAAGTAACATTAAACACTTTTTCTTTTCTTTCAGAGCCAAGGACTCTGTCAAACACTTTCATGTCGAGTACACTGGGTACTCATTTAAATTTGGCTTTAATGAGTACTCATCCTTAAAGGATTTTGTCAAGCATTTTGCAAATCAACCTTTGATTGGAAGCGAGACAGGTAAGCTGTCTTCGTCTAAATACCTGGTTTATTAAGACGGTTATGAATTTATATTACTGCATGGGAATCTGGTGGTATCTGCTGGGGTTAAGAACATTGCGTGGGTGAGAGACAGGGAAGGATACATCAAAGATGGAGCCCTTGCCGCGGCCACAAGCTCCCCTGGAACTTGTGACCCTCTTGCCTCAGACTCGCAAGTGCTGAATTATGGGGTATGGGACATGACAAGCTCACACAGGCAGGCAGAGCTTTATGAGTTTGAGACCAGTTTGATCCACATAGTTAGTTCCATAACTAGTCAGGTCTATACAGTGAGCCCTCACAGAATTAAATAAATAAACAAGTAAACAAGTAAGTAAATAATAAGAGAGAGAAACAATTTCTTTAGAATGCTCTATTTTATGATAAATAAAGAAAACACAAGGGAATTCCTCATCATTTCAGGCATGGACACTGACAGGGAACTGTGCTTGTGACAAGAAACTGATAGGTTTAGAAATGTGTGTGTGTGTGTGTGTGTGTGTGTGTGTGTGTGTGTGTGTACGTGGGACCCAGAGAACTTAATCTGAAGCATTTTCAAAGATAAACTTCACACAAAATGCCCACAGCAACCAACTGCTCAATATTGAAAATGTTGGTTAGAAAACATTTTTATGGGCTAGAGAGATGTCTCAGCAGTTGGGAGCACTGAGTGTTCTTCCAGAGGTCCCGAGTTTGGTTCCTAGCAACCACATGATGGCTCACAACCATCTGTGATGGGATCTGACACCCTCTTCTGGCATGTCTGAGAGTGATAGTGTACTCATATGCATAAAATAAATAAATAAATCTTTAAAAGAAAAAGAAAAAGAAAACCTTTTTGTATTATTATTATTATTTTGGTTTTTTGAGACAGGGTTTCTCTGTATAGCCTTGGCTGTCCTAGAACTCACTCTGTAGACCAGGCTGGCCTTGAACTCAGAAATCTGCCTGCCTCTGCCTCCCAAGTGCTGGGATTAAAGGCGTGCGCCACCATTGCCCGGCCAAAAGAAAACATTTTTATAGCAATAATAGTCCATAACTGTCCCCTTAGTCTATTACAAAGTTTTAGGCCTGTGGCTTGGTATGGATTCAAAATTTCTCATTTTAGTAGTTAGTCAAAGTGGAAGATTAATAATAAAATATATGTATTACAAACGGCCAGCATTACACTGGCATAACCACTGTTTATACTTGAGCTAAATGAGCATACTGGTAGGGAAGTTTATTTTGTCTGATGGCATCCATGGTTTCAGGCCATGACCTCTTACTCCCTTGTCATCGTGACGGGAGTACACAGCAGTGAGCACCACTCACCTGATGACCGGGAACCAAAGAAGGTAGAGGTGGGCTGGGGATTTAGTCCCATTTTAATATCCCCTTCAATGTCACACCACCAATGACCTAACTTTTTCACACTGTTCCTACCTTCTTATAAGTCCAAGCATGGGTTCACACATGTGCTAAAGCACATGGACCTTTGATGGACACTCTATCCACACCGAAGCACACACTTTGCTGGCCCTTGAGTTTTCTAACTTGTTTATCTATAAGCTATACAGTCAAGGGTCACCTCTGAATTTATGGTTTAGAATTCCAGCCTTATTTGCTTTAAATGATGAAAAATCTCAGTGTATCAACAATGGGAAAATTGCAAAAGCCTACATCCTAAGAGATGGTGCCACAGCTTAGTGCCGTGAATCTGTACAATTTTCTTGTAAACTCTGGAGTGGTCTTTCTGCTCACTGGTGTGGCAGGTAAGATGACATCATTGATCTCTGCTGTTGCCACTTATGTCACTGGGACAGACCCCAGTGTGAATCAGTGTCTAGCACTGATAAACAACTCACAGAAACCACACACTAGCTGCTTCCCTCTCTACTGAAGACACCAGGTTTGTGGTAGAACACTCCAAACGTGAACCTAAAGCTGTCAGTCTGGGTTTTTTTCTGGCTGGAAATCCTCACAATCAGCCCAGACAATTTCTTCAGTGTTTAACTTGTTCTCACAAACAAATGCTGTGGGAATATTAGTTTCCACTGCTACCTTGACCTGAGGAGCACATCAGTCTCTCTAATCTCTGCAGCTTTACTTCCTGTGTGTGGTCAACACTACACTTGGTTTTATTCAATTCTTGATCTCTGGAAATGGAGAGGAGTGTCTTAAGGTCGCAGCAGCTGCTGCTGCTGCTCCTCCTCCCCCTCCCCCTCCTTCTCCCCCTCCTTCTCCCCTTCCTTCTCCCCCTCCTCTTCCTCCTCCTCCTTCTTCTTCTCTTCTTCTATTACAGAATTATTTGGGGGGGGGGGGGAGGACAGGGTTTCTCTGTATAGCCCTGGCTGTCCTGGACTCACTCTGTAGACCAGGCTGGCCTCGAACTCAGAAATCCACCTGCCTCTGCCTCCCAAGTGCTGGGATTAAAGGCGTGCGCCACCACGCCCGGCTCTATATTTTATGTATATGACTACACTGAAGCTGTCTTCAGACACACTAGAAGAGGGCATGGGATCCTATTACAGATGGCTGTGAGCCACCATGTGGTTGATGGGAATTGAACTCAGGACCTCTGGAAGACCAGTCAGTGCTGCTAACCACTGAGCCATCTCTCCGACCTCCCAGTTCTTTTTTTGTATGCCTCTCCTTTTGTTCCTTCCATATTTCCTTTCAGTGCAGGTGAAGAAATAAGTGAAATAAATGAGCGGATGAGTATTTTTTAGGAATCCTGTAGCCACCAAAACCATTATTGTTATCTGTATACCCTCTCTTCAAGTAAAGTTGGTTGTTTCACTTGAACTTCTTTCCTAGACACTATTTAAATCTCTTTTGTGGTTCTCTTTGCTCATTACTGGACCCTCTCAAAATCTGGGAGAGATGCATACACATCGATTTCAAGGCTGGGACCAAAGTGACTGTGGTGTATTTTGATACACACTTTCCCACAGTCACCAGACAAGAGGCTCACAAATAGGGTCACCTACACACAGTAGGGTCAATGTCACACTGCATTTACAGCAATGTACAGCCTCTTTATTAATATGTTATCCTGCCTAAAGAAATCTAAAGAAATACCAAGTGGAGTGGTAGTTGTTATTCTAGCACACAGGCAGGAGGATCCCATGTTCAAGGTGAGCCTGGGCTACATGTCGAGGTAAAGGATAACCTGGACTATATAACAAGACCCTGGCCAAAAAATAAAAATAAAAAAGGCTTATGCTTAATGCGTTAGGGTTGGAGTTTATGAGTAGTTTCTCCAAAGTCAAAATGTTCTGTGTGTTATCACCAAAGCCCACTTCATTTATTCTAGGAAACTAAATTTGTCATTTTGTCCACTGGCTGTCCTCTGCTCTGTCCATTATCTGATAAACAATTTGCTGCTTCCGGGGCCCTGATTCAGCTGATGAATGAGTGTGCACATGACTTGCTGACTTCAAGCCATCGAGTTAGAATGCATTAATTCTACTTGCTTATCTGTTCCCACCAGATGAAGCCAAAGCCATCCAAGCTTATTCAAAGGACAAAACTCATGACACTTGAGTGTTCCAATCTGCCCACCGTGGGAGGAATAGTCTTCCGGAAAACAAGATAGTGTGCTGAAGTCACAATGTCTGTTAAGCCTAGCAGGGCTACAATAGTCACAGAGTCACCGCTGTGGCCACGAGGAATGGCAAATGGAAAGCAAGATGCCACCTTCTAAAAATAGCCCACTTCTTGTTCACTTATGCATTGGCTCCTGGTGAGCACAAATGGTGGTACATGCCTATAATCCTAAGCTCAAAGTCTGCCTGAGCTACATAGCAAGGCCCACTCTCAAAAACAAAACGAATGTTAGTGCCTGATTGATGTTAGTTAGCTCCGACAGATCAGTTGATCTCCAAGCTAAATTTCTTGTAGTTTGAAGAGTAGTATAGGAAAACTACTTGTTCACACATTGAGCCTCGGCCAGAACATTCTTCTCTAGGTCTTCCAAAATCAGAAATAAAATCCGATACTGTAAGATCATGCCTTTTATTGAGTCCCAGGCTTAGCTTTGGCCTGCAGTGCCTAAGAGTGTGCATTTATAGGGACAGTCTGCTTGGCTTGGTGGCATAGACCGCAGTCAAGAGACTGAAAAAGGTGGATCACAAATTCAAGACCAGACTGGGAAACTTAGCAAGATACTGTCTCAAATTTAAAAAAATAATACTAATGTTAAAAAAAAAAAAAAAAATGGGCTGGGTCCTTTTTCTAGGTTGAGACTACGTCCTAAGACATGCACACTCTTTTCTCTAGCTATAAAAAATTAAATATTTAAATTGGGTGGTGTTGGGGCGCAAGCCTTTAACCCCAGCACTCAGGAGGCCCAGGCAGGTAGATTCGTGACTCCAAGGCTAGCCTGGTCTACAGAGCAAGATCCTGGTCAGCCAGGGTTACACAGAGAAATCCTAGAGGGATTTCTAGGATTTCTAGGCTCCCTAGGTAGGGAGCCAGAAAAGGTGGTGTGTTGTGGTGTGTGTGTGTATGTGTGTGTGTGTGTGTGTGTGTGTGTGTGTGTGTGTGTGTATGTGTGTGTGTGTGTGGGGGGGGGGGGAATAAGGGGTGTGGGGATGAAAGGGGAGTGGGTTGTTAGGAGCAGGGGAGGAGGATTTAAACCACTGTGGAACTCTGTCTCAAAGACTCTAAAATAATAATAATAATATATAAATAATAAAATAGATAAAGCCAATATTAAAAAAATAAAAAATATTTTAAAATGGGATGGGTATGTAGTTCAGAGATCCAGTGCTTGCCTAGTATGCACAACGGCCTCAGAGCAGGCGCTATATTGATTTATCCTCTGGTGGGAATGCTACTACCTCTGAGGGCAACAGGGCGACCCACATAAAATGACACAAAGCGCACATTTGTGCTCTGCAACGACACAGAACAGCTTCAGTAGCATGACACCGAGAACACTTGATTGCTGGTCCCAGGATCGTGTTTGTCTTAAAAGTGTTGATCTAAAGGGGCATTCAAGTTTCTTTTTTTTTTTTTTTTTTTTGCTCCTTTACTCTTATTCTCTGTCCCTTAAATGCCCAGAGTTTGTGATTTTTAGTCTGAAGAGCACAGGTACCCCCTAGATCGCACCTACACTCTTGCCAACTGTAGCCCCTAGAATGTTCTCGTCCCCTGGTGCCCATTAAAGTTCATGTTCACCCTAAGTTCTTTGTCTTACCACCCATAGACACTCTCAAGATGCTTCTAATCCTCAAAACTGTATCATTTCCTAAGCCCACAGCCGAGCTGCGCAGTGTATTTACTGACTTTTCCTCCAGCACGTCTGATAGTTGTATGATGTTTACATCTTACTGTGCATAGTAGCGTAAATCCCATGAGGAGAGGATTCCTGTGAGGTTTGTGTCCTTATACATCCCAGAACTTGAAAGAATAATGCTAATCACTTCCTTAACATGCCGGAGGTGGGGAGGTATATCCTATAGTAGTCTGTACGGTACTCAAGCACTCCTGACAATTCTAACCGGCAACATTGACACAAAGCGTCACACAGCCCTATGCTTCTATAGCCTGTATTTACCTGGCGATGGTTAAATACAGAATCCATTTGTCACGATGATATCTAGAGTGTATTCCTTATACGCAGCACTCCATAGACCTGGATATATTTTTTAAAAAAACATATGGAATGGTTCACGAATTTGTGTGTCATCCTTGCGCAGGGGCCATGCTAATCTTCTCTTATCGTTCCAATTTTAGTATATGTGCTGCCGAAGAGAGCACAGACCTGGATTTTTTTTTTTTTTTCCGAGACAGGGTTTCTCTGTATAGCCCTGGCTGTCCTGGAATTGACTCTGCAGACCAGGCTGGCCTCAAACTCAGAGATCCGCCTGTCTCTGCCTCCCAAGTGCTGGGATTAAAGGCGTGCGCCACCACCGCCTGGCACAGACCTGGATATTTAAGAAATGATTTTAGTATAGTTAATTTTTACTGATTCTTCCTCTAATTAGCAAAGTTTCTTTCACATGGTCATGAAAACGCAGACAGCATTTATAGCTATACTTAGGTATCCAAGTATTATTAAAACAAAACACCCTTTGCTCATATTGAAATAGCTGCCGGTGAAAGTTGCCATGTACAGTTTTGGAGGTGTTTGTTTGTTTGTTTTAATAGTTCAAGGTAACTTTAGTCACCTAATCCACATAGGAAAACATGCACAGTGCAGTGAGGCACACAGAAAAGCTGGGGAAGAAATTTCTGGAGTCAGTCTGTTCTCTCTCTACCATGTGAGGCCCAGGTACGAAGCTCAGGTCATCAGACTTGGCACCAAGCTCCTATACAGAGTCAGGTGCTCTGTTTGCACGTTCCCTTTAGAATAATTGGTGCAGTGTTGGAGACCCTGTGCGGTTCTTTCGAAAATGCCAATTTTCCACTTGTGTTTCTTGCTTTGATGTGGGATGCTTGGGCCTTGGGTAAAAGTTACAGCTCATATTATTCATTTTGTGGCACCAGCTAGTTTCCTGGGGTAGTGCTTTCGGCTTAATGAAGTTAAGAGTTTAAGGACTGCCTGCGGTGTTTCTGGAGGTAACTGTAATGGACAACTTGGAATTTTTGCCAAATCAAGCCAGCAGCCGCTTCTTCCACTCGAGCTGGCCAGACCCTAATGTGTCTCAGTTGGCAGGGGAGGTGTGTTTGCAAATGAAAACGGTAAAGGGGGTGAAACCACTCCTGAGGAATGTTTAGCAGGTTCCAGGCATTCGCTCAGAGGTTTTCCCACGAGTTATTTAATCTTCCCAGCCGCCCCCAAGAATATGTGCAGTGACCTCGTTTTCAGATGAGGAAATAAAAAAGAGGCTTTATGTTACTTCCCCCGAGGCTGTGCATCCAGTAAGCCCCAGTGCTAAGGCTGGAGTGGATCCAAGCTAAGTTCATAAGGAACAGGTACTTTCTATGCTCGCTGTGTGATGTAGGCCTATCTCTATAAAGAAAGTGGATCCGTTCCAGCTTCCGCCTTTGTACTACGGGTATTCTCATGGTATTTAGGTAAAATGGCATTTGAGGGTCGTTTAAATATTTTTATTTCGCTCGTTCGTTTATATCTGTATTATTGTGTGCCTCACTGCACATAGGAAAGCCGGGGAAGAACTTTCTGGAGTCAGTTAGTTCTCTCTCTACCACGTGAGGCCCAGGTACGAAACTCAGGTCATCAGGCTTGGCAGCAAGCTCCTATACCCACCTGTGCCATCTCGCTGGCCCCATTCAAAACCTTATACTAGAGAAAAGATCTTAAAACATTTTTTTTAAAAAAAGCTATCCAGAAAACATCCTAAAATAGTAGACCTGACTGCATAGCTCCCGAGGAAGAGCATCAAGTTGCTTGCGTAAATAAATAAGGCAAAGAAAAATTACCTGAGGGAGAAAGCTCGCGGGAGAGGGGAATGGGAAGCTAACATGAAAGGGAGCCGGGAACTGAGTCCTTCAGAGGAATGGCACAGTTACGGGGAAGCAGGACCAGCTTTGGTTAGGAACTTTCTACATCCTCCTCCCACCTTGGGGCCTGTTTGTTTGAGGTGCTTTCTAGGCAGGTAGAAATGAAAGGCATCTTGGAACCATTTAATTTCCCCTTTATAAACAGGCCTGATGAGAAAAGAAGCAAATTTGTACATCCCCATCCTGAGGCTGACTCTGCGGGAGTCCATTTCTTCAAACCTTGACTTACATTTACGCATGCGTGAACCTCTGCCCCCTGCGGAGAGCCGTTCCCACCCAGCAGAGGTTCCCACCCAGCAGAGGTTCCCACCTTACCGACCCCTGCGGCTGAGAGTAACTGGGTTGTGGTGAGCAGACCCACGAGGTCTCCATGCCACTCTAGCTTCTGCCATTTGCCAACCCTGTGTTCTCAGGCCCACTGTCAACCTCCTTGAGCTTTGAGCTTTGGTTTCATCGTCGTCTAAAATCGAGCTTGCGGTAACAGTTCACACTTTCTTGCCTCCTTGTGAAGGGAGAACGACTTCAGATATGAAAGACACTTAGAATGATTCTCAGCAGAAACGGTCACCAGTATGACTCATTTACTAAACCCCGCGGTAGTAATTGATTCTATCAGATTCAAGGTGGGAGCTGTAAGCTCTTTGGTATACCGTGAAACATTGAATGACAGATGTGTCCATCAGACGTTCATGATGTCTCATATTTTAAGCTCTGTTGTGCTCATATATGTGGTAGAGTCAGGGGACCACTCCAAAATAAGTGACCTAGCTTGGCTTGACATTTGAACAGAATCCTCTGCCCTGGGTAATTTGTCTCTTTCTCTTTTCTTAGTGTGTTTGTCTCTGGGAGGCTAGTCTTGGGATACGTGTACATGTTTGTACGTACATGTTGGTTAAAGTGTGCCAGGCAGGCAAGCACTGCGGTAGACAAGAAAAGAACTGGACTATTCATACAGGACTCCGACCCCTAGAAAGCCACCTCCTAATAGCAGGGAGCCAGAAGATCACGCAATGACAATTGCAAATCCGTGTTCTGAACCCCAGGGCAGTACGAATAAAACATAGGTGAATGTTTTCTCACTTAACAAATATGTATTGAGAACAAACCACCAGATGGATACTGTTAGCCTGCTAAAATAGATAAAATAGAGAGGTAAGTTAAATGCCATTCTTTTTTTAAAAAGATTTATTTTACTGTAAATGAGTGTTTTGTCTGTAGGAATGCCTATACTACGTGTATACCTGGTGCCTACAGACGTCAGGAGAGGGCATCAGATCCCCCTAGAACTGGAGTTACATACAGATGGTTATGAGCCACCATGAGGGTGCTGGAAACTCAACCCGGATTTTGCATATGCTCGCAACCGCTGAGTCATTATTGGTCCGGGCCCCTCAAACACCATCCTTGATCCCGAACACTTTAGGGTCCCTCGGGGAGAGCTCACGAGTTAACTTTAGTGCATAAGATAAAAGTGAAAAACAGCTGAGGCCCGAAGCCCGTCCTGCCTTTTGTCTAAGTTTCATCTTAACACAATCGTGGTATTGTGGATGGAGGTTTAGATGTTGTCTGTCACATAAACTCTATGTTTATCAATCAGTTCGTCAACATGCTGAACATGTCTGAAGCTAGGCTCCTGTCAGAGGCAGGAAGCAGCCTTCACAGAAGCTCAGAAACTGAAGTGAAACTTGGAACCAAGCAGCCAGGGCAAGGTTTCTGATCTTCTTCCCTCTCTGTCCCCTGACACACCCACCCCCAACTTCTCCACTCCCCATCCCCGCCCCCATGTCCCCATTGCCTTTTATCTGGCTCTTCCAACCAAGTCCTGTGGTTCTTTTATCTAAAGTCACCAACCCAGATTCCCTTTCCCGTAAAGCCAAGGCGTAGTCTTGGGCTTTGGGTGGAGGTTACAAGCCAGTGCTTCTCTAGCTGGCTAAACGTAGAAACACTGGAGCATGTGGAGAAGAGGGACCGCTTTAGTACGTTCCTTCAGAGTGTATGACAAGCTGAACTAAAGAGCGAAGGAAGCCAACCCAATAGTCATGGCAGCGGGGAGGCTGTCAGGGATGGACACGTCATCTGCAAGGGTCTGTCTCTACTCCTCTCAAACATGGACCTCCAGCAATGCTTGTGAAGCCAGGAAATAGCGTTGCCCAACCTTCTTTCCAAAGAAGGAAATAAGTGAGATGAATCCAATTAATAGACACACACACACATGCACACACACACACATACACACACACACACACACACACACACACGGCAGGGGGAGGAGGGAAAGAGAGACAGAGAGACAGAGTGACAGGCAGAGAGAGACAGAGAACGTAATGTGAAGGCTTAGACTGAAAAGATGGCCGAGCAGTTAAAAGAGCATGCTCTCCTTATAGCAGGCCAGAGTTTCGTTCCAAGCACCCTCTCCAAACAGCCAAGCTATCTGCACCTTCCACTCCAGGGAATCTCGCACACTCTTCGGCCTCAGCAGACACCAGCGTGCACTTGTGCACACCAGCATGCACACAAATAAAAGGTTTTGTTTTTTTTTTTTTTT
>JADRCD010232352.1:0-13521 GCA_019843815.1 Montemys delectorum
TTTTTTTTTAAAAGCAAATGTTTTATATGTTCCTCTCTATTGCAGATATGAAGTCTGCTTCTAATAAGAGGCAAATAGATTCCATGGGCTTTGTTTAGGGACAAAATAATATTTTTTTCTGTTAATTCCCTTAAGAGGTAAGAATATATGTGTGTCTTTGACTTTATCTAGGAAATACCCCCAGGGGTATCCTGGACAAGGGCAGGATACACACTTGGACACATTACACAAACTATCATAAACTCATAGACTGTTTTTGGAAAGCAACACAGGAAACAGTTATAGTGGCTACCTGTAGGGAATATATTATTTAAACATTCTGCTTCAGGGAAACTAATATAATGTTTAAGGTAAGTTACCATAGTCTTTATTGGATAAGAAGAGTCACAGATCCAAAATTTATTGCACATGTTCTCCCAAGAACTCGTCCATCAAATAGACGCTCTGATTTCAATGATTTTACATGTGCTTCTTTGTTCTACAATCACAAGATACTAATTGCTTAAGAAGTACAAGGATTATCATAAAACATTGAGTTACAGGACATATCGTCCTTATGTAAGCTACCTGGCTCAAATGCCTAACCCTACTTCCAACTTTATGATTCCGAAAAAAGCTATGGTGGCCATCTTGGAGGCCTGCTCTTTTCTGAAGGGAAACTGAGGGAGAGGGGAGGTGGTGAGGAGCTGGGAGAATTGGAGGAAGGAAAGACTGTGGTTGGAATGTCTTGAATGAGAGAAGAAATTTATTTTCAATGAACAGAAGGAAGGAGAGAGAGAGAGAGAGAGAGAGAGAGAGAGAGAGAGAGAGAGATGTTTCCCTGGTATTACATACTTTTAATCCTAGCACTCAGGAGGCAGAGGCAGAGGCAGAAGGAACTCCGTGAGTTCAAGGCCAGCTTGATCTATATAGCAAATTCCAGGCCAACTAGGGCTACATAGTGAGACCCTGTCTCAAAAAGAAGCAAACAGAAACATTTTAGCTTAAGAGGTATTGGTATCTTTCCAATGGACAATGTCAGAAGATGAAAAGGACAAGTATTTTCTTCCAGATGCCTCCTATCCTTTAATACATGAATTGGTTTATTTAAGGTTTAATGAATCATAGAAAACAACAAGTTACTTTAGTATACTTAAGATAAAAAGTCATATGTATATACATATATGTTAAATATGAATACACAGTATAAATATATTTATATTGTATACTTATGTTATAATATTTATTAATTATATAATTATATAGTATACATATAATATAATGTTATATATTATATAATATTATAATATATAATTTATAAATATTACATATAATACTTCTCTGTAAATATATATATATAAAGTTAAAATTGGTGGCCTGAGAAGATAAGACAGGTAAGAGCGCCTGCTTCACAAACAGGACTGCCAGAGCCCTTATGCCTAGAATCCACATAAAATCCAAGCATGGCTACAGATGCTACAACTCCCTGTGGGCAGGAAACTGTTGATCCCCAGAGTTTGCTTGCCAACCAGCCTAGCTTGCATTATAAGCTTCTGGTTTAGTGAGAGATCCTGTCTCAAGGCAACAAGGCAGAGAGAGATATGAGGAAAACTCCTGATATCCAGTTATGGCTTCCACATGTGTGCACATACACTCAAGTGAATGCAGCCCACCCACACCACATACCACACACACATACACACATATGCCTATCAAATACATACACTCATACACATACAGAAAATTAAATCATTTCAGCAGATACTATGTTTGTCATAGGGCAATGTTAGTGCATATATTATGGTTCTACTCCAAGTTTTTTTTAACTAAAAATTACATTTATTTAAAAAATTTAGAAGTTATCAATCGGGGCCAGACTGTACAGATGAGTGGGAAAGCAAGTGTTTAGTGTTAGGTCCCAAACCTGGAACAAACGGCTACCTGAGGTGTCTGTTTATCATATCGAAGTAGACCTGGCTGCCAGGCTCTCCCAATATCTCTCTGCCCTTACCTGTTACAGGGTATGGTTGGCATATACTCAGGCCTTTACCCTAAATCCTCATGCCTAGGGGCTCAGATACCTTTCCCCTAGCTTCCCTTCCCTATATAATCCAACCATCTTGGTTATCCAGACCCTTTTTGTCTAACCTTTACCCTTAGCCTCTTAGTCTCCTTGGTCTCTGGCTCTCCCCTCTCCCCCGGCTCCGATTCTCACATTGTCTGGCTCAGAATCATTTAACTCTGGACCCTTCCAGATGCCTCTGGCCATGCTCCTCTCCCTCATATCTACAATAAACCTCCTCCACCATACCTAGGAGTGGTCATGTAATCCACCTAACATGTGCAAGGCCCATTTTTGATAGTCACCACTAACTATTTAACTAAGCAACTAAGATTTTAAAAGTTAACAGGGACCACGTACAGACAGGCAAGTCATAAGAAATGCAGTATACCTCCCAATGTTTTTGCATCGACATCTGTCTACAGACAGACAAAGGAGAGAGGGATATCTGTCTACAGACAGTGAAAGGAGAGAGAAAGCTGAGCGGTGCCTCAGGTCCAGTCACAGACGCTTGCACTCGTGACTGTAGGACTGTGTAAAAATAAAAGATCACCCTGTGGTGACAGTCCCATGAATGACACTTGCAAATTTGGAAGCACTACGCGGCATTTTAGCTGAAACACCATCTTTCACTGCCCATTTAGCTATCCTTCCAGTTTCTTTAAAAGGCTTTGCTTTTGGAAGAGCGGGCAGACTTCCTCTTTCTTCAAGGTGTGATCAATAGAAAAGCCAAAGGCTTGTGGTTACGATGTCTATGGGAGAAGCCAGGCTATGAAGGCTGCATTCGTACACTGGGTATGCTGGAGTACACACAGCATTACCTGGTGGATTCTATCGAGGGCGTGGTAAGCAGGGAGAGATGAGGCAGCTTCAAACTCTGTCTGATATCTTTCACAGGAGTGGTTCTGCTCCGGCCTTGAGGACAGAACTCAAGAAAAACATCCAGACTGGGAGCAGGGAAACTTCCTGTCTAACTCAAATCAATTGTAGAATTTCCTGAGAGATTTGCTTCAGGTGCGAGTCATACAGAAGCGAAATATTCAGAGTAAGAGCACGGGGCTGCTGAATGAGGGGTTGCTGAATGAAGGGTGCCAGAGATGGGGAGGAGAGGTCATTGAAAAGGTCAACAGGACATGAGATCAAAACAAAACTCCGATCAGCAGCTTGAACCATGGATCTCATCTTTGGCTTTTTTTTTTTTTTTTTTTAAATATATTTTTCCTTGCAAACTAAGCTAAAGGCTTAACTCTATCACACAAACAGGCAATTCTAGCTATATTCCTGTCATTTATTCCAAGCCAACTTTTCAGAACAGGGCTGTGAGAGGGCTATGAGAAGAAGTTTGAAACACAGATCTGGTTCTCACAAACACAGTTTCATTTCCATAAGGTACTTGTTTCTCCTCAATGAGAAAATGCCTAAGATTCCATTGCCTAGGAAGCTGACCCAAAGTAATTTCCATGTGAACGGATAATCTCCCTTACTAGGCATCAAGCAACTTCCTGGAGGCAGGGTGGTGATCAAGATTTGTTTACATCATTAGATGATGGTCTAGATATACTGAGCCCTCAGATGAGTCACAAAGATGCTCCTACGGAGTCTTGGGTGGAGATTAGACAAGAACAAGAATGGGATGAAGGAGATGCAGAGAGAATCCAAACTGAGCATGTGGTCATTCGAAGATACCTGAAAGCCAGTGGATCTTTTTCCTTTTGTTGATCTCTCCCTCTCCCTCCTCTGTCTCTGTCTCTGTTTCTGTCTCTCTGTCTCTCTGTCTCTCTGTCTCTCTGTCTCTCTCTCTCTCTCTCTCTCTCTCTTTAAGATAAGAATTTTTAAGAGAGGCAAAAATGCTCAAACTTTGGAAGATTTGTACAGGTCTGAATTTTCCGAGCAAACTGATCCAACTAGACCTGTGTGTGTGTATTTTTTTTAAAGAGAAAGGGAGACAGTTATTCTGCTTCCCTTTTTCTCAGGAAATCAAACAAGTTGAACTTCTTCCTTTAAAAGTGAGCAAGGGACTTGGGAGGCAGAGACAGGTGGATTTCTGAGTTCAAGGCCAGCCTGATCTACAGAGTGAGTTCCAGGACAGCCACGGCTACACAGAGAAACCCTGTCTCGAAAAAAAAAAAAAGAGTGAGCAAGGGAAAGTCAAGTGTGTTTTCTATCACCCATATACTATCCCTATAAAAGGGCGATTGGGTAAAACACTGTTCAAACTGCACTGTGTGGGAACTGGTATGCTCTTCTTTGCATGTGAATATATTGAAGCTCTTCTTCAAACACCTAATCAATCATATTAACATTCCTTTAAGTTTATCTCATTAAATCAAAGGAATAAAATCAAATGTATGAGAGATGGGCCACTGGAAAACTTTTCTACTAGTAGATTTCTCTACATGATGTAAAGCCTTATTTACCCCTCAATTTCTATTTATTTATTTACATTTTATTTGTGACAGGGTTTCACCATATAGCCTGGGCTCACTCATGATCTAACTGAGGAGACTGGTGGCTCCTCACATAATGTTAGGCAGATGATACAGCTCCATTCCTGGGCTAAGTGGAGTGCTGGGTAGACGCCCTCCAGCCTTCTGTACCTCAGTATCTGTGAACAGTCTACACGGTACATGCTAACACAGATGAATGAGTGAGATATCACAGGCAAGTGAAACAGCCAGACCAAACGGCAGACATTAGTCAGCACTGATGGATGCTCTTGTGAAACCGTTCTGTTCCTCACATTTTGCGAGATGCTACACATAGCAACTCATTATTAGCTACAAAACAACTGTACTCATTGCAGAGGCCAGGCGCATACAATGTTCTTTTTCTCTTAGTATTCATACTCATAGGAACTTGTTTCAGCAAAACCATGCTGAACACATCTGATTGCTGTAGGGGCAACTATACATTTCAGATGCTATAGATACATTTTAAAAGATTTATTTCATTTTTAATTATGAGTGTGCATGTGCATATGGAGTGCAGGTATCTGAAAAGGCCAGGAGAGGCCATCATATTCTGTGATCTGGAGTCGCAGGCAGTTGTGAGCATTAAATACCTCACACTGAGAAGGAAAGCGCCTAATCACCAGACTGAGAGTAAAAGATGGGTTTGTAGGCTGTCCAGACAGAAAATCCGTTCTGCTAGCCCGGCCTCAGGCTAATGAAAGAGTGGGGCTGAGGCAGCTGAGGGGCTGTACACTGGATATCTGCCCTGGAGGAAAGGCAGGCCACTTCGAGTTCACCTGCACTTAAGCGAGAGGGGCTCTGAGTCTCCAGAACTGAAGACTGTATGGGAGGGGGTGTCCCCTCAATCCACGTGGCACTAGAAGGGAGCCTGCCAGCACCAGTGTAAGGCAGGTAAGGACCCCTAAGAATGCAGAGGAGGAGACAAGCTAGAACAGGGGCTTGCTGCTAGAAGGAGGGGGCAGGGAGCTGGGTGGAGCAGAGGGCGGAGAAAAGACCAACTCCTCTCCTCCGGTTCACAAATGTCCTGGCCAGGTCCTGGCTTTCCTGGGATTCAGGGTAGGTGGGGTGGGGGAAGGTCTTATTCAGGACGACAGGGAGTTGAGATTACTGTACAGGGCAGACTTTTAATTACTATAATGATCAGTTTCAGATGGGAAAGGCTCTTTTTCTATGCTTCTGCAAAGTGATGAGATTGGCTAGAATTCCACCCAGCACAGGGAGAGGAGAGACCACAGGCAGGAGTCGGCTGAGGAAGGAGGAAAGGCGATGTTTGCATGGGACTGTGGATTCCCTGGGTTCTCTATAGTCGACGGTTACTGAACACATTGCACATCTAATCCTTCCAGGGGCTCCATGATGTCATCGCTTTGCTATTTGCCTTCTACAGATGAGGAGACTGATGCTCACAGGAAAGTTAAGCCATCTCCAGGCAAAGTTTCACACAATGTGGCTTGGGGGAGCCAAGGTTAAAACCTAGGCAGTCTCCTATGGGGTGTAAGGAACACAAGGGTAAAGCTAAAAACCCAACTAGGAGTTAAAATACTGGTTTCCATTTTATATATCTGTTGTTTTTTTATGATATATGCACATATAAGATATGCAGGCATACTTATTTATAAATCATATACATATATAATGTAAAGATATGCCCTCAAAATAAAATTTAGGTTTGGAATTTGAACACATTTTAGTGCTGCTGAACAGAGATGGATTCTTGAGGTAGAATTCTGCTCTTGTATCCTCTACTTTAGAATTTGTTGGGGCTTGAGAGAGATGGCTTAGTAGTTAAGAGCACTGGCTGCTCTTCCAGAGGACCCAGATTCAATTCCCAGAAACCATACAGCAGCTTATAACAGTCTATAACTCCAGTTCTGGGGATCCGACGCCCTCCCACAGATATGCGTGTAGGCAAATACCAATGCACATCAAATTCAAAGTAACCAATCATTTAGAATTTGTCACTGCAGTCCCAGGAAACTAGGGCAAACCTCTCTTCTGTCTGGACTACTTTTGGCAGAACTGATGACTAAACTCTAGGCTTTCCCCATGCTAGGCAAGCACTCTACCACGGAGCCATATCCCCAGCTGTCTGGGATAGTTTTGTGGAACGGTTTAAAGAATGGGAGGGTTAAGTTGAAACAGGAAAGAAAACTTCTTGGAGAGTGACAGGACTTGGGGACCTTAAGGATCCTGAGAGGTAGAACCAAAAGACAAGTTCAGATACAGGAGTGAAGGCTGTTGACTAAGGACATTATTTTTTAAACTTGGCAGTATTTTTCTATTAGTTCTTTTTTTTTTTTTTTTTAATTGTGTGTGTGCTAAGAGCCATTTGGGGAGCCATATAGAAAACAGCTACTGAGGAAGATTCCTATCATACATACGTAAAAGAAATCTAAGTGAACTCAGAAATGATGGGGGTGGGACAGCACCCCACCTAGACGTCTCTCACCTTTGAAGTGAACCCCCCAGTACCGGGAATGGATTGCATATAGTTGAGTCAGCCAAAAGGGGCCCCATAGAAACCGCTAGATACCTCCGGTTATTGTCAAGGTGGTTGGTGACTCTCTACAAACTGATGGTAAGGTCCGATTGCTGAAGACGACACCAAGGTATCTCTCTCACTGAATACAGAGAAGTCGAACAGGTTCCTAACTAGAGTCTTCACCTGCTTCTGACCAGTGTGCGTGGTACTGGAAGTTTCTTTGACAAAGAAAGGTATACTCCAGTCCAGCTGCAAACACTGTGATCTGTAAATAGTGACCCGCCTAGATGGCATGGTGGTGCACCAGTGCCACAGGCTTTGCAGGAGTGACCAACCAACCACTCTCTGATTAGATTTAAGAGAAGATGAAACTCATGCCTGACGCTGTTCATATATCCAAGAACCTGAGACTAGATAGGCCACGGGCTTAGGGAAAAAACTGAATCCTGCGGTCCTGCTAAAGGAACATAAGAATGAAATGCCTCTTAACAACATTCTGGCACACCCACAGATCAGTGGGTGCCCTCCGCAGCCATCAGCAGAGAAGCTTCCCCCTGTAGCAGATAAGAACAAATACAGGGACCCACAACTGGACAATGTGCAGAGAGTCAGAGATTTGGGAACACTCAGTCCTAAATGAGATGTCTTCCTTGAACCCCTCCCCTCAGGGTTCAGGGAGCTATGAAGAAGATGAGACAGGAAGATTGTAGGAGCTAGTGGGGATGGGTGACTCCAAGGGACAGTGTCCTGCAGACACAACAGGACTGGTGTGCACATGAACTCACAGAGAATGTAGCACATACACAGGGCCTGCCCAGGTTCAATCCAGACAAGTAAGTCCCAGCACTAAGAGAGGGCAGTGAACATGAGCTCACACAGTCCTAGATATTTCCCCAAGGAAGAACCAGTTTGATGTAATTGTCTGGACCTTTGGAAAATTCCAGGGATTCCAGCTCTTAGGTTTTCTACTCAAACGAAAATTAGAATGGAGTCATTTGCACCTTCTGTCTATGGAAATGAGCAATCCTTCTTGTTAAAAAAAAAAAAAAATCACTGAGTTTTTTGGCCTCATACAGGATGGCCACAAAACCCTGTGCAAGTTGCGGACCTGACAGGATATCAGGTTAGTTACACTTTAACAGGTTGACATTACCGAACATGTTCAAAGTCCAGTTAACAGGGCTTTTTGTTGTTGTTGCAATCCTCGAGTGTCATTTACAACCATTTAAAATTAATATTTAACCAAACTTATATAAATACATGTGAGTGTGTAAATGGACTGACTTGGCCCTTCGATGCCTGTTTTCAGGAGCAGGTGGTAACACTCACTGGAATTCTCCAGATCTTGTTTCCTAGAGAGCACGGAGCAGGGGGACAGAAGATAGCAAAAAAAAAAAAAAGAACTCTGAGAACTCTCGAAGGAGGAGAGATGCTGGGTCTACATGGCCCACTGAGGCAGCCTTTGAGCTACGTCTGACTCTTGAAATGTGACTAGAGTAACTGAAGAACTGGAGTGGGGGGATGGAGAGGGGGATGGGAGAAGGAGAGAAGGGGAGGGAGAGAGGGGGGAGGAGGGGGAAAAGATATGTTTCTGGAGCTGGATGTGGTACGTGTGGATGCCTGAGATTAATATTGAGATACCTTCCTTAATTCCTTCTCCGTCTTAGTTTTTGAGACAGAGTCTCCCCCTGAGTTGGAGCTTGCCATTTCAGCTAGATTGTCTGGCCAACATCTGGCTCTGCCCACTGGGGGTACAGGCCAAATGCTTCTATCCCAGGTTTCCATGTGGTTGCTGGGGATCCAAAGTTCAGTTCCCATGCTTGCACATAAGCAGCTTACCAACTGAGCCATTTCCCCAGCCTCTGAACTTTTTGTTCAATTTAAATTCAAATGGGCACATATAAGACACAGACTGAAAGTTTTTTGTTTTTGTTTTTTTTACTAATTTAGTACTATTTTTTCATCTTGTAAAATATTACATTTTAAAAGAACTTCAATATTTTACAAAGTTGTCCTCACTATAAAGCAAGACTGTAAAGGGTATCTACTGACCTTTTGTACCCAACAGGAATGCACAAGCAGTGATTAGAAAACAGAAAAGTTAAACAATGAAAACTATCTTGCAGTTTAATCCAAGGATTCCTTCAATGCACATGACTTACTGTAGGCTATTAATAAATGACAGATAAGTTTATGAATGAAGTGATAGATAAGTTATTTAAACCTCTGACTGAAGAGGAAAAGAAAAAGAAAACTTGGTAAGGTTAAAACATTTCTCTGAAATTTAGAGCAGGGAGGGAGGGAGGGAGGGAAGGAGGGAGAAGAGGAGCAAGAAGACAGACAGAGAGACAGCAACAGAGACAGAGAGACAGACAGGCAGACAGAGAGACAGACAGACAGACAGGGATGAGAATTGTGTACTGCATGCTAGGTAGTCTTATCTTCTCTTAAATTGGTTCATGATTCATGCATAATAGATCAGCGGGTGGGTGCCTAGAAGTGAAGAATATTAGTTAGCAGGCTCGATTGATGACCAGTATGTGTGGAAGCCGAGTGCAGTTGCTCCTTGTATTCAGGGAAGCTTGGATGGAAAGCTCCTCCACAGATGCCAAGATTATCTAATGGGCAGGAGCCCTCTCTGAGTGCCATAGTGTCTGTATATAAGCTGTGCATGTCCCCAAGTCTTCTGTGTGGGGGGCGGGGAATGGTAGAAGGGAGAGTTTGCATCCCACTGTGTGGGTACTACCGTGCGTCTGGAGGTCAGAGGGTAACTTGTGGAAGTCAGCTCTCTTCCTTCTACTATTTAGGTCCCATGCAGGGATTGAACTCAGGTAATCAGGCTTGGCTCCAAGCACCCTTACCTGCTGAGCCATCTCACAAGCCCCTCGTATGATTCAAAACATCTTTATGGTAGAAATGTTAATGGAACGTGTCCCATAAATAGTAGCTGTCCTGTCGTGTTGGGGGGTGGGGAATAACGGCAGGGTAAAAACACGCCCATGCAGTTCATACTCAAGCCTTTCTGGTCTGTGCTTGGCTGAATCTGCACACGTGGGACCCCAGGATACAGGATGCAAGGGACAGCCTGGGAAAGCTTTCCAGGAGTTAACTCTACCACTACCCAGGGATGCTCCCACCTGGCTTTAAGACTTTTTAAAGCTGGCTGGAGAGATGGCTCAGCGGTTAAGAGCACTGACTGCTCTTCTGAAGGTCCTGAGTTCAACTCCAGCAACTACATGGTGGCTCACAACCCCCCCCTACCCCAATGAGATCTGATGCCCTCTTCTGGGGTGTCTGAAGATAGCTACAGTGTACTTAGATATAATAAATAATAAAATAAATCTTAAAAAAAAAAAGACTTTTTAAAGTTTGTAGATCTAATCAAATGTTTTCCTCCTCTAGGAACCCCTAAATTATCTTTTCTGCTTTTGGACAAGTGAGCATTTCTATATAATAACTGTTAAACTGTAAAAGTTGACTTCTAGTGACCTCCCAAAGGCAATTTAACAACTACAGGTGATATCACTGCCTAAAGAGAATGGGGCTATGATTGTGTTATTTATTCATTCAGTCTTTTTTCTCGTGTACTGAGTATACAAATGTCTGAGTGTGATATAGTAAATTACTCTAAAATGAAGACTGGGGTGTAGTTCATAGTACATTCTGTGATTTTTTTTTTTTTTTCGAGACAGGGTGTCTCTGTGTAGTCCTGGCTGTCCTGGAACTCACTCTGTAGACCAGGCTGGCCTCGAACTCAGAAATCCGCCTGCCTCTGCCTCCCAAGTGCTGGGATTAAAGACGTGCACCACCACTGCCTGGCCCATTCTGTGATTTTTAAATGTGGATATCTGTGAGCACGTTACTCTTCTGGCATGTGTGTCTTGGGTTAGTCTATCGGTTTTTTTTGTTTGTTTGTTTTTTGTTTTTTTACTGGGCTTGGTATTTCATTTCCTATAGTACTTGTCTCCCTCTATTCATGTCTCCTTGTGGCTTTCTGAAGCTACTTGAGCAACTTGTCCTCTCCCAATCAGTCACCCAATGCTCTCTAAATCCCTAGAAGATCCTTCAAGACCAGTGGGGTATACCCGAGCTGCCCTCTGGCCTGCCATCTTCCTTTGAGATGACTGGACATTAGGTTTGAAACAAGTTATTAACTGTGTCTTTTGGCCCACATTAGCAGCTGTCAGATCTTCTAATCCAGTGGTAGACTCTAGGAACGAGGAGGGAAGTGATTTCATCCCTGAAGCATAGACAGAAACTTCAAGATGACTTGGAGAATGTCTGAAGACTCATAACTTCCCAGAATGTAGGGGCCCTCTGGCCAAAGAGCAATGGTTCAAATTTTTCACCATTCTCGGAGTTACTTATTTTGGTTTAATTCTGAAAGTCCTTGAGTTCATCAGCACGCAAAAGGAATTTTCCTTGGATGTCATGACTCACACTTGAGGTTGCATAGGAGATAAGTGTTGGGTGATGCACGCAGTGTTCCGGCTAGGGACTTAAACTAGCAACGTCAAGGAAGCAGGAGCTGCGATTGGCTGTAGCGCTGGGAGCAAAGAGCAAAGCTCCTTAGCCTGCACGTACGTACGTACATGTGTGTGTGTGTGTGTGTGTGTGTGTGGTAACATCTGAACGCCTACAGGACTCTCCTTGTTAAGGACTCTCCTTGTTAAGATGGAATCCCACTGGTTAGCTGATTGATTCTCCAGTCTGTTAACTAATTCCATACTAACAGCCTAAATGAAAAGTTAATGAAACACAGCCAGGGCCCCATTATATGTCACACGTAATGGCCTTTCATTACAAAAAAACCTGGGGCTTCATCAAAAGGGAAATGTCTGGGAGATCACTCTGGGCTGGAAGGCACCCACCCACAGCCAGAATATTCCTGAGCTCAGTGTGGCCTGCCTGCCAAGTCTCAGGGCAGCTGCTTAGCAGAGTAAGGGAAAGAAATCCCCACAGGTATACTGGGACCAGATTGAGCAGAGCTCACAGAGCAGTATTGTTCGTGGCCCAGTGGGGGTCTGCTTGGGATGAGGAAAGTCTGTTGGAGTAGACTACTGTGCACTTAACAGCTTCACACTCCTGTCCTCTAGGAAACTCACACTTGACAAGCACTTCCCAGGGAGCAGGAGCTGGGGAAACCCAGGGTCTCCCTGTCACCTCCCAGGTGTTGCCACTTGGCCTAAATGCAGGTGCAAGGAAATTCAGACCCTCATGCTTGGCTCTCCTTTGAAGAGTCTCTGCCTCCATACTTTGGTGGTTGCTTGTGAATTGATGGTCTCCAAGTCTCTCTCTCACACTGTAAAAGAAGCCCCTGATGCCTCCACAGGCCTGGGAATTTGTTCCAGTACCTGGAACATAGTGTGCAAACACTGTCCTGAGTTTGCCTATGAGCCAGTATTGCTGTAGACTTCTGGGCAGGATGTGTTAGAACCCAAGTCATCCTTTACATTCCTGAGTTACCAGTGAGTCATTAGGACCAGGGGATGGCTACAGATGGTCACTGTATCTGTTCTTAGAGCCCCTAGGGACAAGCTGACATAACTGTCAACACACATACACACACACACACACACACACACACACACACACACACACAAAACTGTGATTCCTTTTAGGGGACAGTAATATTATTTTGGCATTTAAACAGAGTTCATGTTGAACAATTATAATGCAAAGTCATTTCTTGCTCTTTAAAAATCACATCCCACATAGGTATATACATATTTAAATATATAACCTGACATTAGACTATGGACATTAGACTGTGGACAATTCCCACAGGTTACTATTGGGTCTAGCCACAGCAACATTTTCCCAATGATTGTCTACAGGAGGGAGAAAAGATGAAGTAAGAGATAATGTTGGATAATTTTGTGTGTGGGGGGGGGTGGGGGGGATACAGACTCAAAGACTACAACAGGGTAGCTAGATTTAGTAACATAAAAAATTAATTGGTAAAATATGTATTTCTTTTCTGATGTTTCATGAGGCTGAGACTAAGGCAGATGGCCGTGAAATTTTGGACTAGCACCAGAAATCCAAACATCACCAAAGATAGCTTAGCTTTGAGGGAAAGCAACAACATAAACCATAGCTGTGAGCCATGGTACGTCACACAAGCAAAGACAGACGCGTCAGCTTCTACTTTGATGTTTTACATTTATGTTCTATGTCCCATAGGTAGAACATACATTGAACATGCTAATCACACTAGGTACTTCATCAGTTTATATGCTGTAAACTGAGGCATATTGAAAATTTCCTCAAGAGATTAGGATGCTCTTTAAGAGATGATTGAGTGACAGGTGTCTGCTTGCAAGTGTCCAGATTCCCAATAAGACAGAAAAGGAGACATTTACACTCATCACCCTAAAACCAAAGCCAAAACCAAAACCAAAACCAAAACCAAAACCAAAACCAACCAAACAACACAGAGATCATAGCATGTGGAGTCTTATATCTTCAAAAGGGCATGCAGGAAATACTAGTGGAGCAGAAAGTTTTCTTCACTTGTGTCTTCC
>JADRCD010232353.1:0-32329 GCA_019843815.1 Montemys delectorum
AAAAAACAAACAAACAACAACAACAAAAAGAACTATAGTGTTCTCACTGTAGCTTTCCACTCTCACAAAACAAACACTTTGATATTTTTCTCTCATCATTCCATAGCATATTATATTTAAAATTAATTATCTTTGGTTGGGCAGTCTTAGAATGTCTAGTTTTAATGTTTTTAATGTCTGAGTTCCTGCATTGCATTAAAAAAAAATCATTAAATGAATGTTGGCTTGGGATTAGAACAGAATTTCCAATGACTTCTGAAAATGGCCTTAAATACGCTTTTGCCATTTTGTGCTTATGCATAGTGGCGATCTCAGCATTGTTAATTATAAAATCAAAAAATCAATAAAAATCTAAAAAATGCTGAAGATACGCTAGGTAACAGTATTAACGATTTAGCCAAAATTTATTTAGCAAAAGTAAACATCTCCACCTCATCATCAGTATGCAAATGTGCTTTTGTCTGTAATAAATGGTATAATTATGTGCATAGCTCAAGTTATGTTTAAATAAACTTTATGATTTATTATGAATAGACATTTGATTTGTTCTAAGTACTTTATATACCTAATGCCCAGATGTTCTCATTAGTTTTTCTTGCCAGCCTGATACAATACAAAGTCGTCTGGGGAGCAGGAACCTCTGCTGAAGAATTAGGTTGGCCTGTAGACATGTCTAGAGAGCGTTGTTTTACTTGCTAATAGATATAAGAAGGCCCAGCCCACTGTGGGCAGCATCATCCCTATGCATGTCAGCCTGGGCTTTATAAGAAAGCTAGGTGAGCATGATGAGCCAGGAGAAAACAAGAAAGCAGCATTCCTCCATTGTATGTTTCAGTTCCTGCTTGAGCTCTTGCCCTGACTTCCTACAGTTTTGGACTGTGACCTGAACATAGAAGCCAAATAAACCTGTCCTGGCCCTCAGCCCCACCCCCTACCCATGCCAGGTTGCTTTTGGTCATGGAGTTTATCACAGCAACAGAGAAGTATCTCAGAGCAACAAGATTTCATGAAAATATTCTAGAGTGAAATGGGACCACAAGTTGAAAAGCTGAAAAAAACTGGTTTAGACCATCCTGATATTGAGCACCAGGGCAGAAGAGAATGGGACAGTTACACTCAAAGAGTAAGCCAACTCTTCCAAAACATACTCAATAACAATAGCACCACCACCAATAAACTCAAAGGCACTCTAAGCTAATTGTCTAATTATAAAAAGACTTAATCCAAGGATGCTGAATGAGATGAAGCTACTGAACATGTGCTGCAGACCCAACGCCAGCAAGGGGCATTGCTGCAGACCCAACACCATCAGGGGGTATTACTGCAGACCCAACACCATCAGGGTGCACTGTTGCAGACCCAACACCATCAGGGTGCACTGCTGCAGACCCAATGCCAGCAGGGTGCATCCTACTCAACGTCCTTTGGGCAGAGTAGTAGTGTTAGCTTTACCACCAACTTGATCAATACCATTGATCAATACAGTTACTGAGACCCTGGAAACTAATTTTCAGAGAAGGTATTAATTTCATATGGTCCTTGTGCAAGAAAGTGGAGTCCTGATGCCAAAAGCAAGTTTTTTCACACTGCCACCCAACACAAACTGATATCTCTCCCAGTCCTGAAGTGGCAATTAGACATAGATCAGCTATGAAAGAGTTGTGATTTTCAAATCCTAGCTCCTAAGCAACCTTAAAGGAATATATTGAACTGTGAGAGAATGAATTTGATCAAATGCCTAAGAGGTCTGAACTCTTTCTACCCAATAACCATAAACTTGTTCAGCAATGCTGTCTACAAACCCAGCACACAAGTGTCTCAGGCAAAAGAAAACACAAAAGGGAAGGTTCTGCCTCCCAAAGGAAGTCAAAACCATAAGGTTATTGAAACCTCAACTAGACAGTGCTAAGTATCATGAAGTGGCCAAACTTTGACAGTGGGGGTATGCTAAAAAGAACATTATTTGGGGGGGAGGGGATAAAAAAAAGAACTTTCTTGTGGTAAATCTAATTATAAATTACATGAACTGATGACATCATAGAAAATGTCTGACCTGTCACAATCTCCTCCCCTGGATAAACATCCCCCGAACAATTGAGCTTGCACAGCAGTGGGTAAGTACAAGGCTGCAGTACTGGATTCATTCAAGACATCCATAAACATCTTTATGTCTCTAAGAGTACACATTCCAAAAGCCAAGCTGGGGACCAAGCCTTTTTCTCACTCTACCTGTCAGGTACAGAGGGCAGAATGAAGCTGAAAACTCTGTGTTCCTCCACCATTGGCCTTCATGTGCCTGGCGGCAAGGGTGAGCCACCTAACCAGAGCATTCTAGACAGAGGGTTTCCACTGCTGGAGGAAGAAGTGAGCAACGGACTCCTCTGTGGTCCAAAATGGCACAGAAAGGCAGGCTGAGGAAGTCGGGAAACACCTGACTTCCCCATGACCTGTGAATGAAAAAGGAATCGTAACTGAGGGCTGCCAGGGGCGTGGTACATAAAGACTCGAGCATCAACAGCATCAGTCTTCCTGACCAGCATCAACAGCATCAGTCTTCCTGGCCAGCATTAACAGCATCAGTCTTCCTGGCCAGCATCAACAGCATCAGTCTTCCTGGCCATCCCCTCCCACGAGTGATGTGGGGTTTGTTCTCATTAAAGAATGCCGCAGGGAGGGGTGATAGCTGGAGAGAATTCACAAGGACAGGCAGTCTGGGTTTGGATCTGTGTGTTTTACGAATGGTATCTGCTTCTTTCATACATATCTCTACATTTAAATTGTAGATTCCTATTTCAATCTTTAAAATGCTGTATTTGAAACACAATAGTTTTGGGGGGGGCAGACCGCGGACCTCTGGCTGTCTGCTTGTGACTGCAGACATGCTTCAAGAAATAGTCAGCTATAGAGACTGGGCCTACTGCCCACAGAGCAGTAGCTTACCACAGGGTTTCCACAGCTTGGCATAAATAATATATTTGGGGTATAAAGAATTTGATTTTACTAATAGCATCAAAAGAACAGATAATGATTTAAGAAATTTACTTTCCCAAACCTCTGAGGTGTACTTATGAAAATTTGTTAATATTCAGCGATGCTAATCGTATCATAATCTAACTCACATCTAAAACAAGAATCAGCCTCACACTTCATTTTTTTTTCCTGTCATTTACTCTTCATTTCCCCATCTCCAGATGTTAGCTTAGATGTCCAATGGTCCCTCAAAGTGCTCCAGTTAAAAGTTTAGTGCTCAGCCAATAGGACAAGAAGAAGCTGACAGGACCTTCAGGAAGGAGAACCTAGAAGAAGAAGGGAGGGGGCGGGCCTTTGAAGGGAACAGTGGGGTTCTGGGCCCTTCCAGTCTCTCGCTTTGCTTCACATTCTCAGTGAAGTCAACAGGATTCTCCTACCATGCAGTCTCACCACAACACACCTTGAAGAACAGCAACCAAGGACCGCAGGCTGAAATGGTGAGGCTAAAGTAACCCATTTTCTGCTTTGGGGATGTCGTGTTGGGTGTTTACTACAGCACTGGCATGCTGGCTAATATGCCAAGAGTTTCTGCATTCGAAATGTAGGATCAGAGCATTTTGCAGCTTAATGTCCGTGTGATATGCTTAGCTAACTGCCCACCAGAGTCATAATAACTCAAAAGCCAAGCATTTTATGAACCTCGTTGAGTTGGCCCCCTCCTTGCGGGCCGATTTACAAAGTGTAAGACTAATGATCCTGACCACTGCATTGTTAGTAAGCCTGTCCACAGAATCACTTCTGCACCTCCCCTTTTCTTACGGGTTCTATATCTGCAGTCAACTTCAACTTCAAATCCTCCTAGACAGCTCAGAACCTTTCCCATCCCACCACAAGAAAAGAGCAAGAGAGGTTATTTTACAGCAAAGGAAGTGAGTGCGACCATCTGTCCCTTTTCCCTAGAGTGAGATGTGCTTTTCCACCTTGTTCTGTTGTTAAATGAACTCATCCCTGATTCAAACCATGTCAATCTGTGTGAATGGCTGTGATATCTGTCTGTACACTAGCTACTTATCTGTTCTGCAATGATTTCATGATAGCCCAATACAGTGTCGCAGCTTTTTCTTAAATGACTTGCTTTTTTCTTTTCACATGTATTTATTTATTTATTTATTTATTTACTACTCTGTGTGTGAGTAGGTGGGCACGCATGTGAACATGTCCTCATTTATGGCATGCCTGTGACAATCAGAAGACAACACATGGGAATCACTTTTCTCTTTCTACCATGTGGGTCCTGGGTAGTGAACCGGGCTCAGTGGGTGGCTACTTGGTGGCCTCTAAGCTACCTAGCTACCCCACCCCTTGAACTGCATTTGAAAGCACACAATAGAAAAATCGAGAAGAGGGATTTATGTACATCTAATAGCAAATGTCTAGCAGTTAGTTAAAAAAAAAAAAAAAAAAAAAAAAAACCATGTGAAGACTGCAGATATTCAGTCTCAGAAAAAGAAACAAGCTGATTTTTGATGAACAAGGAAAGAAATAGCTATGTCCCAAAGTACACATACAATGGTCACCAGGTGTGTAGAAATAATGTTCAGCATCAGTAATTATCGGGGAAATGAAAATTAGAAGCCCAATGGGGTATCACTTCTCACCAGTCATAATGGCTATTGCCAAAAAAACCCACCACCACCACCACCATCACCATCACCATCACCACCAACAAAAAAGCAAATGCTGGCAAAGACATGGTGAAAAGAGAGCCCTTACTTAAGTTTTCTTCACAGGAATGTAAACTAGTAAGAGTTATCCAAAACTAAGCCACCATACAAATGAGCAGCTCCATGACTATCTATATACCAAAGGGAAGATACAGGTGCAGTCCGATGCCCACTACAACATTTTTCACAAAAGCCAAAATGCAGAACCTATCTGGTGTGAAAGGATAAAGAAAATGTAGCCTATGCATATGTACAATAGAGTATTATTCAGCTGTTAAAAAAGAAAAAAAATCCTGTAGTTTGCAATAATATGGATGAACCTGGAAGATATCAAGAAAAATAAGCCAGGCACTGAAAGATAAATAATACTATGTGATCTCACGTATATGTTGGATTTAAGAAAGTTGCATTTACAGAGACAGAGAGTCTAATGTGGGTACTAGGGTGAGAAGTAGGGAAATAATTAAGGAGAGGTTGTCAGTTAGGGATGACACGTGAGTTGAAGTGACTGGTCATAGTAGCCACACTAGTAGCTATGCATTAGCTACCTAAACCCTGCTGAGACACTGGAGTCTGCTCATTAAGAATATGTATAGGTAGGGAGAACCCCAAACAGTCATGCTACAAAGAATGACATTTCAAAACACATTGTAAATTACATTCAACTCCCATTTGTCAACAAAACCAAACTGCACAGTAAGAATATTCGACCCACAAGCTCATTAAAGAAGCACACTTAAACTCAATTTAGTCACTCCGGAATACAAACTGTTTCTAAACATGCCATGCACTATGAATTATAATTTCTATTTATCAGTGAAATTTAAGAGGAGGGATATTTTAGCAGCAAACTGACTAAAAGTGGCAAATAATGAGTTTGCGTTAAGGGAGCGAGGAGTTTAACTTCAAATTTGCCGCGATTCCTTCCTGGGTGATACACAGGGCTACCACCCACTAATAAACTAGACTCAAGATCTGATTCACCGTCCTGCAGCTTGAAATTTAGATTCTGGGCTTCCTGCCATATGTCTTGTAAGTAAACATCAAACCAAGACACACGGATAATCAGATGGCAAACAGAGGCAGAGCCACTGGCACCTGTCAGCAAGCCCTGGGGACACAGTGACTCAGCACACCCTTCATCTGTGTGGTATGATAGCCCAGGGAGGGGCTAAGAGGCACTGCAGAGGAGTGCATGGAGCAGAAATGATTTACAGGGTGGATAGCACCATCAAGTTTTAAAATACTTAACCTCAATACTCTTGTCTTCTTTGCTGATTTAAAATATAGAATCACACTGCTGGCCAAACCCAAAGGCATTCACAGTGATTTTTTTTCAAAGTTAGAAGCCAGAGTTTATTAAGTGCCACATCCAAGGCTTTCATCCCCAGAATAATGTTGGTGCCCACTGGCCGCTGGGAGCCGCAGATACCATCTAGTTAGATACTCCGCACGAGGGAAAGCGCACCATCAGAAGGCCAGTTCAGTAGAAACCAAAAAGATATACCTGAAGGTTTTCGATTTCTTCTTTGTGCTCCCTCTTCAGATGCAGGATAGCAGCCTGGTATTCTGGAAGATCACAAGAGAAGCCAGTTACAAAGGAGCAGGAAGTGAGTCAGAGAATTCAAGGGCGCACCAGCATCACCTGAATCCCTGTTGAGAGCCACCCTCCAAGCAACCCAAGGTGTGGACAAGGCAGGGATGGACGGGAAGGAGAGCTGTTAGCTACGGACAGGATTGGGGTAAAGGGGGATTCCTTCCCTTCAACACAGCCTGTGTCGTAAAGAGTGCCAAATTCAGCAGCGAGGAGGGCAGGGTTAAAAAGAGAAGAGGCGTGTGAGTGCGTGCCAGATAAAGAAGAGGTCAGGTGTTTGTCTTCAAGGAGCTGAAAGTTCATGCTCCACAGAGAACAAACACAGATGTGTTGAGAGAGGTTATAAAAGAAACTTTCTATCTGAGAGCACAGAACTCTATTTTTAACTCTGTTTAAAAAAAGAAAACGCACAGAGAGAGAGAGAGAGAGAGAGAGAGAGAGAGAGAGAGAGAGAGAGAGAGAGAGAAGACGATAATGCTGAGCCCTTTCTCCACTCTTGATCAACCAAGAAAGCCAAGACCATTTGTCACTAGAAGGAGAAAAGTCTGAAAGCAGGACAAAAATAAATCTCTAGTCCACTTTTCACCAGAACGTAATGGCATTCGATCCAAAAATATGACCCTTCCCACCCCCCATCCCATGTACGCAGGAGCTGCAGCCAGCTACTAAAACTCCCACCCCACTGGCTGTGTATAGGAGACAACCCTACTGTCAGCAGATCAGCTAACGTCCATAGAACCACAGAGACATTCACACTGCAGAGAACTACAGAGCAAGATGCTGGACCACTGACTTTTGAGGGACAAACCAGTTTTTTTAACAAGGGTGTTCTGGGTCACAAGTCTGTACTGCAACAAACAGGCTATTCCTCTAATTCAGTATCCTGAGTCAGGCAGCTATGCTGAGGTTCCAGTTCAAAGAGGAAGACCATAGGTAAGTCCCACCAGGAGGGCTATGCCTAGCCACATGGCAGCCTTGTGGGGACTGTGCTCCAGTAGCGATGCTGTGGGCTCTCTATGTAGACCACACCACGAATCAAAGCACCCATCGCTATCCCCATACCCACACCCACCATCTTTCCCTGCTCTCCATCCTCCTTTTCAGAGGATGCCTCGCTCCCCTCTCACCAACAGCAAAGCTGAGTCTCCTCATGACAGTCTGGGCAACCTACTAAAGACATGATCCAGACTGTGTAGGGCCTGAGGAGGTGGCTCAGTCCCTACAATGTTTTCTGCACAAGCATGAAAACCAGAGTTCAGATGCCCAGCGCCCAAATAAAAGCATGCATCTGAAACTGAAGAACTGGACCAGAGGACTGGAGGCAGGTGGAGTTCAAGAGCTCACTGGCCAGACAGTCTAGCCAAAGCAGAAAGGTCTGGGTTCTATGAGAGGCCCTGTACCAAAAAAAAATGTGGTAGAGAGCAACTAAGGAAATCACCAGACATCAAACTCTGTATCCATACCCCTGCCACCCAGGTATGGGAGAGAACAGCTACACATATGAGCACACAGGTACACACACACACACACACACACACACACACACACACACACCAAGGACTGCAGCCCACAGGTTTCTCATGATCTCTGTCTCTGCTCGTCTCATGTTGCTCCTCCTACCTGTCTTTTTCACTACAGACACACTGGCTTCTTGCCAACTCTTCCATTTGCCAAATGCTTTCCTAATGGATTTTGAGGTAGAGTCCCAACCTGTAGGACAATCAATATGTGAACCCCAGTCAATCCAATCTATAACACAGTCAAAGGAAACCAGTTAATTCAACCTTCTCAAAAAAGGAATGCCTCTTGGGAGAGCCATCTACCCTCCTCTGACCAGAAATCACACAATTATGTTGTAAAATTATTCTTTTTATATAAAATGTGTCCGTAAGGGTGTGGCATATAGAATTATGACTAACTTACTAACTGACAAAAGAGGTCACTGCAAAGCCAACACCAAGAAAAACATGATCTGTCGCCTCCTTAGGCAAATATTGTGGCTAAGCATCCCACCATTACAGGCGGGAGGAAAGCACACCCTGACAGTGTAAGCCAGTAAGAGTAATAAAAGGAAACGCAGCCTTTATTAATGGGATTGTTCATTTAAGACCCCACCTCACAAGGTAACAGGTCAGAATATAAAGGTCCCTCATAGGGCTGGCAGATGACTCAACGGACAGAGGTGCTTATCACCAAGCCTGACAGCCTAACCCTGAGCCTCGGTACCTGTGTGGTGAAAGGGAAGACCCGACTCCTGAAAGTTGTCTCTGTCCTCCACACATGCATTGAGGCATGCTCACTTACACACACACACACACACACACACACACACACACTTACACAGTCTCACACACACAGACACACTCACATACACACTTACTCACATACACAAACATTCACACACATATAGACTCATACTCATACAAACACACGTTCCCATACACACACATACATATATATGTATATATACTCACACATATATGCACATACTACACTAAATATAAAAAAAAATGTAATAAAGGTTCCCAATAACCCTGAATCAGAGCAGCTGGTCGTTTGTCCCTACGTGTGCCTTACGAGAGGTAGTCTGCCCTGCAGTTTCAGATCTTCTAACGCCTTAGAGTAGCTTGGGGCATATCCTCAGGGAGGATCACCATCCTCCTGACATGTCAAGTACGAGACCAAGGATGTTAGTATTAGTAAAGAAGAGAACTTAACTGAGGTGTTTCGTGGCAGCGATTCTGTTCACGTGAGACAGGGGAACAGAGATTTTAAATCTAAGGACTTGAAAGTGGCAAGTTCCACTGCAGTCACCAGACGCTCCATGACAGCTAAGAAACTAATGAAAGAATTGTTGCACCAGAAAAGAGGCAGGTTTTTTGTTTTTTGCTTGTTCGTTTGTTTTTTAACATCTTAGACGAAAGGCAGAAAATCTCTTTACTGGCAGAATTCAACTTTCTGAGGAACAAGCACACAAGAACTTCCTTCCACAAAGATCCTCCTAATGGAGCACTTGATCTAACTCAGGGCTTTCCTTGGAGGCTTCCTGAGCTGCTCAGAGTAATGAGACATCTTTCCTGCAGCAGAGTGCCTGGGCAGGGTCTCCAATTTGCCAAAGGCGGAATCAGAAACGATTTAAGGGATGCGGAAGGTACAGGCCCGCCACAGCTGTAGCCTGCAGCTGACAGTGCTCACCTCAGGAAGTAGGGAACTGCTGGCACTCTTTTACACAGTGCTAGCCGAGGCCAGCACTTAGATCTAAGTGCTTAGAACAGATCTAAGCACTCACTACAGACTTCCAAGAAGATCTTACCCTAGATAAGCCCACGTGACAGAGGAAGGGACTGAGACACTCAGGGTGAACATCTTTCCTAGAGCCACAAGCCGTGAGTGTCAGTGACAACGTTCAAGTCCAGAGAAGCACACTATTTACCCTGGGGACTGTGTGCTTGGTATGGCTCTTGTATCTCTGCTTAGGTAAACATGAAGTACACACGAAACTCAGAATCCCTAGAAACTCTAAGGTTGCTAGCTTTGTCCAAACGCTAGGACAACTCAAATTTTTGGACTTTTTCTATAAGTTGTTAAAATAGATATTATGCCAGTGCTCAGCAATCAAGAGCTACTCTTCTGGAGGATCCAGGTTAGATTCCCAGCACCCATTTGGTGGTTAACAACCATCTGTGAGTTCAGTTCCAGGGAATCTCATTTCCTAGTTTGACCTCTGCAGTCACCAGGCATGCACGTAGTGCACAAATATACACACGGGGGATAAAACCGCACCCGTATAAATAACAGATTTTTAAAAGTTTAAAAATTAATTAAGTATTTAAAAGGAGATCTTATCTATTTTAATGCCAAGGTTTAAGGGAAAGGGGGTCAAAGAGAACAGTGTAAGGTCTAACCTCTAATAATATTGATAGAGGTCAGGTCTTTGTCCATTCTCTCTGGGCTTCCAGGCCAATAGTAACAGTTTATTGTTAAATCAGATTTTACTTACCCTCTCTTTCACACATACATGGATCCTAGACTTCTCTCACCCAACCCTCCTCCCTTCCCCCACCCCCACCAACACCCCCATATTAAGAAGTTAGAAATTTTCTGATTACCTAACTATTGAGAGTCACGGCTGTATTTCTGGGGATTCTGGCTCGTCCCACTTAGCCTCCTGTTAGACTTTCCCACTGTCTCCCATGTTTACATTTTAAAATCCATCCTTCAATCTTCAAGGGCAAGGACCTGCCCTCCGAGCTATACTCAAGGACTACTCAGAGCTTCCAAGCGATCGCGTACCACCCACACTATTTCCAAGTGCAGATCCGTGCTCCTGCGATGCTTGCTTCTGCTTACTGACTTGGAAACTTGGCAATGCTACAGAAGCGGCTAAGCATCACCACACATGGGAAAGTCTGCGCGCCACTGCTTCAAGATGGGGTTCATTTAATTGAAGGAGGGGGAAGTGAATTAAGAAATAAGTGAAATAACAGTCAAAAAATATACAAATATGTGTCGAAGATAAAAGGCAAGAACATAAGCCATGGGAGGATGTAATCCCTCACAGAAAAAAAAAACAAATTCAAATTTACCCAACCATGAGAGCATGCAGAAATACTCTCCAATGGTTTTTTTTTTTTTTAAAAGCAGATGAAAATATTCAGTCATATAAAGCAAACACAAGCCATTTACTCCAAAACCTAAGAATAAAATAAAAATTGAGCTCCTGTATTTAGCAAAAATGTAGCCAGGTTTCAGTCTGCCATGCCACCTTAAACAATGCAGCCCACAGTAACTATGCAAAGAAACAGCTACCTTCGCCTCTGCCAGAAACAGTGGGAAAGGGATCAAGGAGCCAGCAAGCCGTCCCAGTGTAGTATAGGGAGGAAGGGTGTGTGTGTGTGTGTGTGTGTGTGTGCGCGCACGCACATGCGCGCGTGTGTTGATGTATGATGTAAACTCTGCTTGACTGATGGATAAAACTGTTTTTTTCTTTTTACAGTGAGTTGCAGTATATAACCCTGGCTAACCCAGAACTTGCTTTGTAGACGAGACTAGTCTTGAACTCACACAGGTCCATCTGCCTCTGTCTCTTTAGTATTCAATTTAAAGGCATACACCACCATGCCCTGCAACATAACATTTAGGTTTTAGGTCCATGTGTGTACGTGCGTGCGTGCGTGCGTGCGTGCGTGCATGCGTGTTATTAAATTTGGTGCCCATGGATGCTAGAAGATGATATCCACTGCCCTGGATCTGGAGTTATGGGATGTTGTAAGCAGCCTAAATGTGGGTTTGGGGGGCTGAACTGCGATCCTCTGCAAGGCCTATAGTTACTCTGAACTGCTGAGTTATCTCCTTAAACCCATGCTTGATTCTTTTATGCTTCACTGCTAAGAACTTCTAGTTTCCTTCCTTCCTTCCCAGCTCCCATATTTGACCCAACGGGCAAGAAAGCCCTGATGAGAGAGTCAGACCACACAAATTACAAACTACTGCCCATAACTGCCTCACTCCCATTCTCCTCCCCCCAACCCCACCCCAGTATCAGGCCAATTCCCTTGTCTTGTTCTTCCTCAAGTCATGTCAGACCAGCCTTGTAGGCTTGACCTATTGGTCCTGAAAATCTCTGAATGTGCTAAAAAACAAAACAAAACAAACAAAAAAAAACAACCTTTTCACACATTCGGTGTGGGTTTAGCACACACAAGGTCTCAGCATCTGAATCAGACTGGGGGCAGAAGGTCCATGTTGTCCCTTCAAAAGGGACAGGGCTGGATAGAGGTGAAATGAATAATGGATCCGTTGATTATTTTTCTATATGTATACAGAAAAAAAATAATAATGTCTCCACGCAAACAACACAGCACTGCACAGCAGATAAGAGAAATGGCATAATTCAGTGATTACGATCTCAATACCGATTTCTTTAGGCAGAAACATAAGAATTATCAGCATTAAAGGATGAGGAGAGCCCTCAACTCCCTAAGCTCACGGATATCCTGTTATTCTGAGCCAATTGCTCGGGGAATTAAAATGTTAACTTCCCCCAGAGTGATGCTATTAGGAGGTGGGGGTCTCTGAGTGGGAACTGGGTCGTGAGGAAAAAGTTACCAGGAACCAGTGCATGGGATTAGTGCCCTTCTGAAAGAGTCTGCCCTTCCTCTCTTTCACCTTGAGGAGACAGAAGAAGAAGTATCCACCCACTAGGACCGAAGCCATTTGTGAACCAGGAAATGGATCCTCCCCCACCCCTGCTGTAACCTTGGACTTGGACTTCCCAGTCATCGAAACTGTAAAAATCTTCTTTTGTTTATAAGCTTCACAGCTCATGGGATGCAGGACATAGTAGCTTGGACCTACTATACCAGATAGCTTCTTTCGCCGAGCCAGGCAATGAACTGAGCATTGAGTGTGGATAGCAAGGAGAAGAACCCAGGCCCAAACTCAAAGGTCTTTCGAGGTTTACGTCTCGATATGTAAGTGCCTCATCACAGACACTCTGCTATGAAAGCATTAAGCCTTCCTTGTCTCTAAAGACCTTGTGTGTTCTTCGCTGAATGCTTTCTTTGCAGACGTGGACTGGAGCACTGCTAGAAAATGATTCATCTACTTCCGCCCGGGTATTCTCTGATAGATAGAAAACGCCCTTGCTTTCGATGTGGCCGCCCGACTAGTTTAGCTGCTGGAACGCAGTAGGTATGAAGAAAGACCTTAACACATGATGATGGCTTTGCTTGCCTCTCACAGTGCTGTTCCTGCTTTTAGGTAAGAACATATGTTAAGTGTAGGCTACTTCCTCAGCCTGGGTCCCAGAGATGCATGGACCCAAACCCTAGGCACAGTAGATAGGGAAGCCAGCTCAAAAGGGCCCAGTCTAGCACATATAAACAAACCTGTGTCGCTATACTCATGCACAGAAATGCTTGTTACTGGGAGCCGCTGGATGTTACGTTGGCTTGTTACGTAGCATTCATTATTGCTGCTGGCAAGCAATGGTTAATGAGTGTGTTTGGCAAGTTTTCAGCTCCCCGCATATATTTCAGAGGATTAGAGACATGAGACATATTCTCCCCAGACTACATAGACTGGCATGCGAAGCGCTTAATGAGCCTAAGTAGACATCTATATACTGCTTTATACTAAAAATTTGAGCAAGGAACAGCACTTGTGTCTTTAGGTTCTTGGTTACTGATGTAAAACAGGTTCAAAGGTCAGTGTTCATAGCTATGACTCTGAACATTACCTGCTTAAGCATTGAGAGCCTGACCCCATTGCTGGCTTACCTCAGAGGAAGTCGCCATTCCATCAAATCCTAGCTGCCCTGAACAGGCTGCCTTTCCACTTCGCCCTCTTACTCCTATTTCCAGTTCTGGTAGGGTGAAGGTGCCATGCAGTTTAGAATTTCAGGATGCAAGCACAGTACCTGATTCTGCCGCTAGATGGCAGTCACAACGCTGCACATTGGAACCTCCTACAAAGCGCAGCAGCAGCAGCAGCAGCAGCAACTCCTGAAGGTTTGTCAGGGTGGAGGGATGAGGGGGTAGGCGGGCCTGGGCCTTGGGGTGGGAAACTGAACCAAAGCTAAGAAACAACCCCTCTCATTCAAAAAGAGAATGGATGTGGGGCTACTTGAGGAGAAACAGAACAAATGCAGGGTTTTTCCAAACACGTATCCAAAAAAGACAAGCCAATGGGCTTCTGGGTTTTCTAGGCTAGAGTTTGCGTGGCCCTCTTCCATGTCTATAGGGCACTGATAACTCAACAATAACACAAGAGAAGCAAATCACAGGTGAGTGGCTAAACAGAACATCCAAGACAGCAGGGTGCTGAAGCAACCATGTGGTGTCAGGTGTCAAAGGGCAGGAGAGTTAGCTCACAGTCACTAGCTTTAGCTGCTGGAACCCAGTAGGTATGAGGAAAGACCTTAACACTTGATGATGGCTTCACTCAGTTAGCTGAGTACCCTTGGGATTGGGGATCTAAGGCTTACAGCTCAGAAACCAACTAAGCTGTGCTTCCCTGGGTGGGAAGAAAAGTTGAACAAACCATCAACTAGGGCACGAAGAACAAGCTTCAGATCTTAAACCCCAGGCCACCCTTGTTCCAATGACTAGTTACACAGCATCTGTACCAAAGCTGGTGAGGAACCCCAAGATACCACTCTTATAAGAGGTATTTCTTAAAGGGGCCTCTATAAGAGGAGAAACAACTGCAAAATACATGATTCCTCAAATTATTCTATAGATAGGAGTCTTCAGGCCAAACGTCTAGCTTGTATCATAAAGGAAGTTAACAATCAAGGCAGACAAGATCAACAACAGAAATACTAAACCACCCAATATAAATTTTAAATACCAAATGCACTGAAAATGGTTCGTTATTTTCGGAATCCGTACCAAGTCTAAAATAAGAAGAATCGCTGCTAACAAAAATGACGATATCACACTTTTAAAATAAGGCTGAGAAAACAACAGTAGGTGATTACAGAGACTTGACATGATATACCTGAACACAAGCACCAAGATAAAAAAAAAATCAAAAACTGAAGCAATCTCACATAAACTCTAGTCCAAAAAGCATTTCTGAGTAGAAGATACTAAAAATTAAAAGTTTTTTCATGGTGTAAGAAAATAAAATTAGGAAAGAATCACAGAACTAGGGAAGGGACACAGCAGGTAAAAGCGCTTGAGCAAGCATAAACACCTGAGTTCAAATCCCCAGCATTCATACAAAAAAAAAAAAATCTAGCTTCCTGTACTGCAGCCCTGTGGGGGTGAGTAGATATGAGGCTCTCCAAGGGCTGCTGACTGCTGGCCTAGCTCTCAGGTTCACACACACACAAACACAAAAACCTGTCTCAAGCAAATAAGGTTGAGAGGCATCTGGCAATTGAGGAAATTTGGCATTGATACAGAGATAGCAAAATGATACATGCTGTGATGTGTGTGTGTGTGTGTGTGTGTGTGTGTGTGTGTGTGTGTGTATGTGTGTGTGTAGCGCGTGCGTGTAGCTCAGAGAGCAACTTGCAGAGCAGATGTTCACCTTATGGGTCCCAGGGATTGAGCTCAGGTCCTGAGCTTGTTGGAAAGGGCCTTTACCCACTGAGCCACTGAGCCATTTCACTGGCTAGTACTTGCGTATCTATCAAGAACTTCAGCAAATTTAAGAAAAAATGGTGAAACTTGAGACAAATCCACTCACATAGGATTAGTGCACCAATTTCCACAGTATATTTATTGAGTTAGATACTACTGAGAGTCAATATGTTGATTTTATTTAATAACA
Organism: Montemys delectorum; assembly: GCA_019843815.1. NCBI lineage: Eukaryota > Metazoa > Chordata > Mammalia > Rodentia > Muridae > Montemys > Montemys delectorum. The sequence goes on from JADRCD010232353.1 coordinate 15,571, forward strand.
GAACTATATCAATAAATCATGTGTTGAATTAAAATAAAATAGAATGCTTCAGTAGAGAAGCATCTGAGATGATTTTGTTAACTCTATGTAATGTGTCTGCTACTATGCTTTCTGAATTTTTGTGTTTGCTCCCATAGGCTACTGATACTATCTGCCAAGCCCCTGGAGGAAAGCTCCTTCGCTATTCTTTTATTATGGGAAGTGGTTACTGAACAATGACCAGTCAAGCTCCCAGCTGTAAGTGGCAAAAAATAAGCAGGAATTTATGTCACTCCTTAAATAAGGCTCAGGGAACATTGTAGATGAGGGGGGCAGAAAGAATATAAGAATTAAGGAAGGGGTACACTGCTGTGTAATTATTTCCTCTCATTGAAACAATCCCTTCTGAAAGGAAGAAGTAACCTTATAAAACTCAAGAAGTAAAGGAAACTTACAAGTTTCAGACTAAATCATAGAAAGGCTGAGGAAGTTCCTGAAACTGACAGGATTCACAAGGCCCCTCCACAGTGTTGTATAATGAGTAAGTAATTTCTGAGAAGACGCTCTGATTAAGTGAGCTGCCTTTAGGTTTTGTAGCTTTTGTGAGTTATTGACTACTGTACTGGTTAGTTTTTATGTCAACCTGACAGAAGACAGAGTCAACCTTAGAAGAGGTAACTTTAGTTGGAAAAAAAAATGCCCTTATCAGATTAGCCTAGAGGCAAGCCTGTAGGGCATTTTCTTGATTAATGGTTGACATTGAAGGGCCCAGCCCACTGTGGGTGGTGCTGCTTCCACACCATAAGCCAGAAGGAGTAAACCATGGAGAGCAAACCATAAACAGTGTTCAAACTTGAATTCCTGCTCTGACGTCTTTTTGTAATAGAGATGGACTATAAGCTAAAACAACAAACAAAACAAAACAAAAACAAAAATGCCTTTCCTCCCCACACAGTTTTTGGTCATGGTGTTTTTCAAATCAATAAAACACAGACAGGGGCGGTGGTGGCGCACGCCTTTGATCCTAGCACTTGGGAGGCAGAGGCAGGCAGATTTCTGAGTTCGAGGCCAGCCTGGTCTACAGAGTGAGTTCCAGGACAGCCAGGGCTACACAGAAAAACCCTGTCTCGAAAAACAAAAAACAAAAAACAAAACAAAACAAAAAACAACAAAAAATAAATAAAAAAATAAAACACAGACAGAAACACTCAAACTTTGCATTATCCAGTTGTGCTTCATCATCCACACTGATCGTGTAAGTAACTCAGACAAACTCAATGGTTCACTAAGAGTAATCACCCACATTTCCCTATATTAAGTTAAAGCTTTGAAACAATGGAGTAAAAGGGGGTATGAATCACTTTCAGGAGAGATGAAATTATCCTATAGTTGATAAGAACATATATTGGGATTGCATTTTCATAGAGCTCGTAAGTCCCAGGTCATCTAGGAAACCACAAAAACAGATAGATTACGGATGACACTCCAGCGGGCTCTGCAAGCTGATGACCACACAAGAAATGATGGGTTCGCTTGCCATCTCTAGAGACAGCAGCAAAGAAACTGGATACAGGGCTTAGCAGAAAGGGCTTTAACGCTGGCCTCATAAATCACAGCAGCACAGAGGCAGAGTTAATAAGATACAGATATTATTCTACCTTTATTTATATCATTTTATAATTATTTGTGATTCTCTCCTGTAAGCAACAATATATGTTGTGCTTACAAACAAAATATGCTTGTGCACTCATACATTTTATATGAGAGTAGATATAGCTGGATAGTCAATTAGAAGAAAGCTAAAGTTCACCCAGAATGAACACCCAGGGCTCAAAGATGACTGGGTTCTTCATGTCGCACGGACTGGCATGGACTGCCTGGAGTCACGCTTTGGTAGAAGCTGCCTGCTTTTTTTCCCTTGTGCTTTTAATCTGTTGCTGAAAGACCTTTATTTAAGGCTGACAGAATGAACCTCAGAAGAGAGAATTGAAGGTCAGTCTCTGGAGAGGCAGGTGGAAGTCTGCCAAATGTAACTGGAATGAGAGTGGAATTTTCTCTTAAATCAGGCCAGGCAAGTACCCAGGAGGCCAGGCTACCTGACCAGGTTTCTAAAGGAGACAAGACACTTGTGCCTCTCACAGGGTGGAAAAGTACCCCAAGTATAATATGTTGCAGCTGCTACTTGGATTGTTACCTCTGGCTATACAGTTTAGCTGGCATCATCTCTACACCATTCAGAATTTAAGATCGTGTGTGTGTGTGTGTGTGTGTGTGTGTGTGTGAAGTTGAACATACTACTTTCAAGCCTACATTGCTAATTTCTAACATCAAAGGTGAGCAAACCTCTAAGACAAATGGGGGGTAAAAAAAAATCAACCCAATTGATAATTTGGGGTACAAAAGAAAGTAGTGGCCTCCCTGTAGGCAGACCCACCCACAAAAGAATATAAAATGCTCTGGCCCCTCCTTCACTGCTAGGCCCAGTTTTGCCAGACATGTAAAATAAAAACATGTGTTCAGTTGTATTTAGAGCGTGGACTTAGAGCAACAACAGATGAGATCACGGAATATGTCACACATGCTTACACTAAACATATATTCATTACTTGTGTGAGAGGTTCACGTTTTTGTCTAGAAACTAGAAGATTCTCAAGCATTCTGGCTGGAAACTGCATGCAGCAGGCCAGTGATGCGTAGAAACTCAGAACTATGCATGCACGTGGGTAGGGATCATCAGGGAGATTCCTTGAGATAACCAGAAACGATTCCTATCTTACAAGCCTTTTTAAAAGGACCAAGATTGTGCCGTTTGCTGTGGTCACTGTTTTAGGATCTTTCTAAGATAACTGACTTTCTCAGGATAGATTCAGTGAGAAACTTCTAGTTTCCCAAGTGAACAAGATGAACAATGAGACACTAAAATAGAGATAAAACACATATGAATACAGACAATCTCTACTTCCCCTTCTTGTATGGAGCTGAGAATGCCAGGAACAAGGCCGCACAAAGAGAAGCACATTCACGGATTCCACTAAAACATAGTGTTAGTGACCTTGGAGGCTGCAGTGAGACGCAGGGCTCTCACGTGCCCAGCTAAGCAGCTCTGATTTTTCTACAGTGATGCTAACCTCAGAATCAGGCACATAAATGAGACAATCAGGGAACTGTGAAAGTCAAAACTTTTCCACGAGCCAACCCATTTCATCATGTCATAAGGCCTCGCCCCTTGCTACTCTACTGTTTTTCAGGGCTAGCTCATGACCTATGGAGGTTGATCCTGGCTCATGCCTGGATATCCCAGCCCCAAAGACAGAAACCTGGTTGTTGTTGTTGTTATTGCTGCTGTTGTTTTTTAATGCTCTCCAGGTGACTTTGATAAGGTAGCCAAAATAGAGGGTATTGGTTTGTTTGTTTTATTTTATTTTATTTTTTGTTTTGTTTTATTCTCAAACCATAGTGACATGAGGCTACATTTACATCTCAGGTTTAAAAGAAATGCTCTACATTTGACAACTCAAGTTCTATTCTCTCCAGTGGATGAAGCTACAGAGTAGGCCTTGCAGTTAACTAAGAGCTAATAACACAGTAGAGAGATAACTCCTTTTTTTTTTGGGGGGGGGGGAGGCTCTTTTTTTCCAAGGCAGGGTTTCTCTGTATAGCCCTGGCTGTCCTGAAACTCTCTCTGTAGACCAGACTGGCCTTGAACTCAGAAATCTGCCAGCCTCTGCCTCTGCCTCCCAAGTGCTGGGATTAAAGGTGTGAGTCACCACAGCCTGTGGAGATAAACTCTTGTTATCTTACTGTATGCAGTTCCCCTGAGGTCTACGATCTATGAGTAGTTACAGAAAAAAAGTTACAGAGAAAAGCAGCTCTTTGTGTTTCAAGACAAGGTTCCTCTGTGTAGCCCTGAGTGTGCTGGAACTTGCTCTGTAGACCAGGCTGGCCTTGAACTCAGATTTGCCTACCGAGTAGTGCTGAGGTGAAAGAAGTGCACCACCATGCCAGACTTAAGAAAAGCACTTCTTAAGTGTCTTCAAATTCTTCCACCTTCCTACAGATGCAATGATCCCATGAGGACTTGTTTTAGGAGCCTGAGAATAATGCAACTGAAAAGGAATAAATTTACCTTTACAGTAAATGGCACTGGCATAAGTAACCTCCTACAAGTTAAGGCCAGTCTGTAGTCCTATCCCACTGTGTAGCACTTTCCTCCCAGATTTAAACTTCCCATTCTGGAGGGAAACTTATTAAGATACAGGATGTTATACAGGAGGTGAAACAACAACAGATGTTCTAAGTAGAGGTGAAACATTGTATCCTGCAATGAAGCTACTTTAAACTCCAGAAGTAAACAACACAATGGCTTCAGGAAGTCCCTGAAACCAACCAGATTCACCAGGCCCTTCTCTTTCCAAGCATATATGACCATAAGGACTGCTGAGACAAGCAGAGCAGCCTTTTAGAGGCCCAGAGCAGCCGAGGTACCTAGGAAGGACACTGTCTAACCTGTTGAACCATTTGCAGGTTTGAACTTCACTCCAAGTTGGAGGGCTTTGGTAATTCAGCTGTCTTTGAGTTAGTTCTGCTTCTTTTAAGTAACCACGTGCCTATATTCTTATAAGCAACACTAATAAAACTTACTGGTTCACCAAGTGGAACTTTGGTGATATCCCCTCTTTGGTGTATTGGCAGTTCTGTATCTGGGGTAAGATATTTGTTCATGTCTCCCCAGGAATTATGCCATGCATATACAAAACAAAACTGTAAGATCACAGATTTTAAAGATGTATTTTCTGATGCTGCTGAGTCAGTCCTCCTCCCTCAAAATTCTTACAAGAAAATTAAGAAGAATAATCAAATCACCCATTTAATAATAGAGAATCTCAAGTCTGTATACATTTGGAATTCCACTTTATGGTCACACAAGGGGAAAAATACAAATAGTTGTTCAGCTGGGGATAGACTGTTTGATTGCCAGGCAAATGTATTTTCTACCATACTTTAAAGCCTCTTGATAGTTTTAAAATGGAATTAAATGCTCAGAGTAAAAGGAGAGGCAGAGAATGGGGTTTTGAGTAGGGGTGGAGAGTTATTTGTAGTAGCAGTTGTTGTGAGTGGAATATAGGCTGGAAACGCCAAGACAGTGGCAGGTGGAACATCTCCCACATGAAATCAGAGAACATAGTATTGTGAGCCCACACATAGCTAGAGAACACAGACTCACAGTGATAGAACCTCGACAGTTATAGAATTCTTTTCTAATGGTTTTTGCAGTTCAGATTAAGAGTAGGAGGAACAAGAATTAGAATTTCTCCAGAGCTGGGGATTCCCAGATGTCTGTTCCTTAATGAAATTAAGACATTATTAGAAATATAGCATCAGAGAATTCTAGAGAAGGAAGGGCTCACAGAGGAACGTGCACAGAGTCAAATTCCCAAGGAAGAAACTGGGTATGTGTTTTCAGAAAGATGAGGAGGATCCCAGAACAATAGAAAGTGGTGAAAGAAACCTGAAATGTTAAAAGTCCATAAAGCACATGTCATTAATTGACTAAACTAGAAGAAAAATCTCTTGGAATTAAGAAGTAAGTTAGAATAAAAAAACAAAAAAAAAAGATTAGAGACTGGGATTTTGGGACATTGTGCAGTGGATGTACCAAGAAAAGGTAAGAAAAGATGGCTCTCGATAATCACATAATACACCGCAAGGCTCCAAGGGACCCAAAGGTTATAGGATGCTTTGTTCATTGATGACTAGGCCTTTGCTATGTTTTGGTTTTGCTCTTAAGGCTTCTCCTTACAAGAAGCTTCCAATAAAATAGATCCTTAAGTTTATGAGGTTGTTCTAGTCTAAGTATAATTAAAAACCAAATGAATAGTAGTCAACTCTTCCTTAGAATTTTATATTGCTAACCTATGTTTTCATGCACTGTGTTTCATGCTTTGCAAATGACACATTTCCACAAGTGTGGAGCTAGAAGCCACCATTGATTCTAACATGCATTAGTGCTTCTGTCCCACAAAGAAAAACATTTGCAATGATAACTGCATATCCAAATAGCAGATACAGACAATGTACACCATACATTAAACAAAATATACTACTAATAATTTAATAATCCTCCTAAGACTTTTATTGCATGATAACACCACCACATCCATATTAGAGGAAAAGAAACCAAGACAAGGGAAGGTTAAAAACGTTGCCTAAAATTACAGAGGTACTATGCTAGAGAGCCAGCATTTGAGCTTAGAAAACCTAGCTCCAAAAACTAAACTCAGAATGTACACAGAATGCTTTTCAAGCTCCTTGAGTACTGAAGAGAAGGGGAAAAAACCATGATGAGGTCAGCTGGGTGTGGTAGTGCCCACCTTTAACCAACCCCAGCACTCTGGGAGGCAAGGGCAGACCAATATCTGTGAGTTCAAAGTCGGCTTGGCCTACAGCTGGAGTTTTACACAGAGAAACCCTATCTCAAAAAAAGAAAAAAAAAAAACAAAAACCAAGAAGAGACAGACAGACAGACATGCAGGCAGACAGACAAGAAACACTACGATATGCAAATCTGAGCTTTATACTCAAAGAAGGAATGGGCACTGAAGAGTTTGTGCCTGATGCACCTGAAGACTTGAACAAACCAGAGAGGCCTTGCATCCCACAAAATAGGTCATGGCAGGCCTCGTCCTCTGCAAATCTTCTTTCCCAGCTACCAGTGGTCCTGGACACCACTGGTCAGCACCAACTCATCTCTGCCATCTGGGAAGACCTTCCATAGGTCCATTTTAAATCCATTGCATTTTTGGGAACACACAGGCTTCTATTCTTCCAGATATGTATTTCATTCCATTAATATAATACCTGGAGTTACATCCGCAGTTGTCCCAAACAGAGACGCCACAGTTGAATGAGCATCCAGGTACCCAGCTACCAGAATACACAGCCTGAGGCTGTACATCATCTACACTTTTTATAACCAGTAAGCTGGAGGCCAGGCCCATGAAATTTATGCACTTCATTTACAGCTCACTGCCTTAGTTGCTATGGTAACAGATGCTACAGAAATAGAAAGTCACAGCCACGGTCAACATTTCCCTTAACATAGGAACAAATGTTCAATTTTGCTGGTCATCAAAGATATAGTAATGGAATGACTAGATACCATTATTATGTTTCTCTTTTTAAACCTCTCAATCACAAAATCCAGTGTCTAAAAATCAACAAATAACAGCTTTGCTATTGTAATTATCAATGGCAAAACGGTTACTTATGGCTAGAACTCTGTTAGCATAATGAGTAACATCTGTTGTATGAAATGGGCACTGTGCTGACAAGCATTTACAGTGGAAGACAGCATAGCCCTCTGTTCTATAGGACAGCCAAGGTGACGGGTTAATAAGAAAGAGAAACTGGTGCCATCTTCAGTAATTATCTCAAAGTTTGAGCAGGTACGTGAGGAGTTTAAGAAGTCTTCCTTTGGAAACATGCCACCAACATAAATTCAGAGAACGTTCAAAGATCCAGGTACAATTACAATGGTCATCAAGTTAGTATGTTTAATAAAGTCAATGTTTTAAATTTTTACCCACCACTAATACAGTACTGTTTACCCAACAATACTGTTGTTAATATCAACATGATGGTGTTCAATGAAGCCAGCTGTTCAACTTCATCAACATCCTAAGACTCCATAGGTATTAAAAATAGTTGATAAAAGTTTCCCCCCCTTCTGTTTATGTGCATATATTTTCTGTGTTTTCTCAACTAGTTTTGGTTGCTGGTGGAATGAAAATAACTCATATAAAAGCATTTGGGTTTTTTGGTGGGGCTCTGCTTCTGAGCCAGTGTTGAGGAGTTACTGTCACTCACACAAACCAGTGACTTAAAGACTGGAGCATTGAGACTGATAAAACAGATACTGGACTGAGAAGCCCTGCTTCAGATCCAAGGTCTGCCACCCACGTGCAGGGTACCCAAGGGCTTAGGTTATCTGCTGCGTTTCCTCGTCTGTAAATGGAGGTAATTCTGATTCCCATCACAGGGCATTACAAACCTTCAGGTTGATATTTACACAGTGCTGAGAGCAGTATCTGCACCTGGACACAGAATGCCACATGGCACATCCCCTGGGCAGTATCTGCACCTGGACAGAGACAGCACTTCCCCTTCGTGTTTGACACTTTCTTGAGTGTATTTAGGATGCCCTCACTGTAAGCTCTCACTAGACTTCATCTTAGTCTCTCCCAGTCCCTAGGTCAGCCCTAGTTCACCTCCATCCACAATGACTGCCTCATCTAGTGCAAAGTTTTCAACACTGACTTTTGCCTATGCAGTGATTCTCCAAGGCATATCTGCACTCGGAAAGCTTCTCCCACTATTCTCCACTCATAATTCCAAACAGTTTAACACCTGCTACTGCATGTCCTATCGGTGTCTTAATTTTACCACATACACTTCAACCACCCACTTTCTCCTCCAGTCCATGGAAATCCCACACTTTCATTGCTGGAATCAGAAATGGACATTTTGTGATTCTTCTCCTCAATCTGTCGGGAAATTGTAATGGCTCTTCCTGCCAAGTGAATATATAGCAATGTATCCACTACTGTCACCATAGTTCAAGCTGCCACTTCTATGCAAATAGTCTCTTGTCTGGATTCCCATTACTGTCTTCTGGTAGTTAGTTTCCCTGCAAATGTGAGTCGACCCTACCCACCCAACCTTCTACCTTGTTTTTCAGTTCAACATAGCAACCATAGGGAGCCTTTCTAAACAAAAGGACTATTAGGCCATACCTCTGTTCCAATAGGTCTGGTAACTCCCATTTCACTTCACACGCAACCAAATCAAACAAACCCATTGTGGGATTACAATATCCAATATCAAGGGCTTACTCCTTAATCCTTGGCATCATAGAAACCTTTGACAGTTGACAAAGTCTAGGGACCCTTTCCCAGAATAATAGTGCTACATTTATTTTTAAAAAAATAAAATAAAATGCAGGAGAAATCAATTAGGTTTTCAAATGCTTTTAAATGCAATGTGACCCATGTGTTCCAGTATTAACACTTTTAATAGCAAGATCTAGGGGGAGGTCCGACGTGTTTTTAAACAGTATAGAAACTTTGTAGAAATGAGCCTTCCATATCCATCCACTTTGGCATCCAGAACTAACTCAGTGAATGCCAGCTTTAACCATACGTATTTTCACTCCTGGATGACACCCAATAACAGTAATCCATGTTTTTAGCAAAGGTCATAAGAGACTGTGACCCAACACTTTTTTAAAGTATAACACAGAACACTGTTCTTCAAATTCTTTTCTTTGTGTACTCAATACATTTTTTAAAAAATAAAATAAATAAATAAAATACCACAAATCCAAACAGAAAAGCTATATACATAAACTGGCACTTAAAACTATTTTTATTATTGATAGAAATCTCACTTAGCAGCCTTGGATGGCATAAAATTTATAATATAGAGCAGGCTGGCCTTAAACTACCTCAGCCTTCCAAGTGCTATAAAACTCTTACAATCTTAAAATTGGTGTAAAAGGAGAGTTCTGAAGGGGCTGCAGATTTTGATAACAAATATTTTACAATATCTAAGTTTCCGTTTGATGTTATTCACATGCGACTTAACAGACCTTTGAATTCTTCCCGTGAGTGAACTCTTGGAAGTCCTCTTGATAAAGATGGCGGCTCTGGATTATTTCTGGACACTTCTGCAGCAGCCTAGAGGCTTTGCATCTTCTGCTCCCTTTGCCTGGATCCCCTTGGCCACCCTCTCTTTTCTTGTCTCTCTGTTCAGGTGCCTGCTCTATCTACCCCATCTGTCTCCCTAAAAGATCTCACTGCATTTCCTCCTGTTCTTCTGCCGTATGAGCCTTTATCAGAAATTCACACCTAACTAAAGAGGTTTAAAGCCCTTCACTGATTTTAGTTTAACTTTATTAAAAATGGACAAATGCGATAATACTCCAGTTCTTCTCGGGCAAACCTCCCAGAGGCCACTCAAAGGTACAGACGCTGAATTGTTCTCTGGGTCCACCACAGTAGGACATGATCTTTCATGGTGGAAAGACGTACATCTCACTCTCAGTAGAGCCTCGAGAGCTGATCTGAGCTTGGCGAGAAGGAGTAAGGAGTGGAGGAAATAGTCCAGAATCCTGACTGAAGCCCTGTGTCGGAACTCTGGACGGACTTGAGACTAAGGTTAGGGAAGATACTCTAGAGAGCTGGCTGTGTCCTCTGTAACCTTAGGCTCTGGTTAAAACCGCTGGGAACCAGGTAGGAAGGGACAGTGAAAGGAGTTTAGCCATGCCCTGGGGTAAGATAAACAATACTGACATTTCTGTAAAATGAGCTGCTTGCTCTGTCATACAGCACTGACTCATTAAATGTCAGCTATATTCATGTATATTCTTATTCCTAGATCAGACCCAATAACAGCAACCCATACTTTTAACAAGGTCTCAGGTGATTTGGGGGCAGTATTTTTCAGAGTGTAGCCTAAAACAGTATTCTCCAAACTGTGCATGTACCCTGGTTTTGTTTTGTTTTGTTTCTAAAACATAACATACTCCTTACACATAAGTAAAGTGACATCTAAAATATTTGTAAATTGATACTGTGGTAAAGTCAAGTTATGAAGAATTTATGAAGACTGATATCTTAAAGCAACCCTAGCACATTTAAATGTAGCCAATGGTATCTAATAAACATCTTGATTTATGGCACCCAGCATCATCTGTTTTTTTAAAAGTATGAACAAATTCTGCTTTAATGCTGAGAACTTTTTTATGGTTTCTTTTATCTCTTAAAACATTTCAGAGCCAGGCAGTGGTGGTGTATGCCAATAGTTCCACTACTTAGGAGGCTGAGGCAGGTGGATCACTCTGTGAATTTGAGGCCAGAGTGAGTTCCAGGACAGCCAGGGCTATACAAGAAGAAACCCTGTCTTGAAAAGCAAAATAATAATGATAATAATAATAATAATAATAATAATAATAATTTCAGTTTTCCCACAGAAGTTATTCAATAATACAGTTTTCCAGCTGAATGCATTGTATTGATCACATCTCATAATTTCTATGGAATAGAAATATAAAAAAATTATAAAAGAACATTCCAGTTATCAAAAGAATGTTAGCTATTAGTTTACTTCTGGGTAAGTTATTCATTTTATTGGAGCAGGTAGTATGTGATAGGGATTTTAATAAACTGTGAATAAGTTTCCAGAAAGAAATTATACTGTCAACTTGAACCTTCTGCAAAGCTGACTAGCTCAATAGAACTTCAAGGACTGAGTACAGGGTGGACTGTTGAATGTTCAGAAACTAATTTCAATTTATCTTGGGCTACCTTTAACACCCTAAACAGCCATTCCCTGCCCACCTCTGTGTGCAATGGATCATCCTATGACTAACCAATAAAAACCTTTCAGAACCTATTAAGAAAACTCTACTTTCTACCAACCAAAAGGCTAAGGATACAATGAGATAGCACCTGAGGCCTACAGCAGAGTTTTTAATGCACCCACTTAATGTCTCCATCAATATATTTAAAAAGTGCCTTGATTTATGACTTTCTTTTTTCTATTACTATAAGAACTTCATCAAACTGTTAGCATGTTCCAGAACATGGAAACATTGAATTTGGAGAAACTAAAACGGTGTCCCAGGGCACGGTCACTCATGGTTCCAGAATAATAAATCCCATGAGATGTAAAAGTTGTGGGATTTTGTTTTGGTTTTTAGGGGGGGTTGTTTGTTTTTTGTTTTGTTTTTTGTTTTTTTTTGCCATGGACAAGGGTATCTCAGATATCATTACTAAAGGTAATGGAGCAACTGGGATAAAAGCTGCTGTAAGTTGTCTCCTCTGGACCCTGGAAAGGACATGCTATGTCACTTGGTTTAAGGACTATCTGTCTCTTGATTACTCAAATACCTGTGCATCTTAATAAAAAGGGCCCCAAGACTATTCTTCACTGAAAGCTGGACATCTAAATAGAGGGCTCAAGAAACAAAGTGTTCAACAAGTGGTATAAAGCTTAAATAAAGCTCCAATAATCAAACAGCTGTCGTAGGCAGTGTCTGATGGGGATTCAGAAGATGTCATGAGATAACAGGAGAGGCAAGAAGGCAGAGCAGAGACTGAGAGAAAAGCAGGTAGAGTCTAAAAGATGAAGCCAAGGTAGAGACACTAGCCAAGTCTGAAAGTATAGAATCATTTAGTTGGCGCTGGTAGGTCATAGAGACCTTAGTGCAATGGCAGTATGTTATCTAATTGTATTGTAGCAATATGATAATTATTTTTTAATTAAAAAGAAAATAAATTATTAAGAAAAATATTTCCTAGAAATGTTATTTTTGGAAAACCTATGTGATATGAGTTCATTACTAATGTAATGGCCTAGTACTAAAGATACATTTCATTAAATAATTAAATAATTCATAAACAAAATAAAGAGTATACACACATATATATCACTTTAAGTTCCATAATCTTCCCAGGATGAACAAGATAATAAATGTTTTAAGTTCAAATGATCTTATTTTATTCTTCTGGTACACGAGGCAATAGGTTTAATTAAAAAAAAAAAAAAAAAAAGATAAGTCATCATCTAAAAGCAAAACCAGGGGAATCTACTGATTTAAACTATCTCATTTCCATTATCACACCACATCAAGAATAATGAAGATTTAGAATGTATCTGTTCACAAGACAATGAAAGTCACTGACTGCCCCTGTTATCTTCCTTCTAGACCACACAAGGAACTCCAAGCAAGATTCCTACTCATTCCACTCCTCCTTACATCCCTCCATCATTAACATTCTTCCTTAATTCCCTTAGAGAACTCTCACAAAACTCACATTCTGTTATGTTATTTCTCTGCCTAAAATCGCTCAAAAGCTTCCACAGCATGGCATATCACACATTCCTTCTCCTCCAAAGAGCCGATATCCCCCTAAACACCACTGTATACCATACAGTTTATTCCTCAGGATGGCCTAGAACTTGGACTCCTCCTGCTTCAGCCTCTAGAGTACCTGAGAGTATAAGCCTGTGCTGCCAGGCCCGGCTTCCTTATGCATTTGTTTATAACAACCACAAGGAACTGCTGTCTCTCTGTGTTCTTTCTCAGCTTCATCCTTCTTACCCAGACTACCATTTTCCAAGCTGCCTTGTGAGGCTTCTTTTCAGTTCTCCGTATAGGACTGATGTCATTCAACCACATGCCATACATACCTTCTATCTTCTATTCATTCTTTGTATACATTTCACATTTTTTCCCATTCTCCAACCTACCCACTTACACCCTGGTGAAAAATAAAACTAAAAACTAAAAATAAAATCCTAAGCTGCTTCTGAGCAACAATCCTGCTGTGTCCCTCTTTACATTCCAAGCACCTATCACGTTTACCTGTGCATAGCAGATACTCAGTGAAGTGCTGCTAAATGAATGGGTGTATTATTAAATGCACTTGCAAATTTAATACCAGCACCAATGAAGTAGATACTTATAACGTGTTAGTGTCACTAAATAGGAGTGAGATATAATCTCTTGGGCCATGATAGCCCAGCCATTTGCAAGTTCTAGGATTACATCATGAGATAGAATGTGTTCTCACAAACTCAAGGAAAATCCCCTAGGAGTTACCCTAGCCATGCCATGGAGCGCAACACATAATGGCAGTTCTTTATCTGAATTCACTTCTACTTATCTTGAATACCAGTGTACTGAAGGAGTCCTAATGCTATGGGGAAAAAAAGAACACAGAATGCAGATCTGAAAATCATTCATTTGTTTCTGTTTTTAACAAATTTAGTGCTCTGACATGGGTCTTCTACTCCCTGTTACTTATTGTACAGAAAAGCATCCAAATGTTTTCCTTTATCTTAAAGTCATAAGGATATTTTTGGTGAAGACTTGATTACTGAAGATGCCAGAGTTTCAGAGAAGGGGGATATACAATGCTTACAATTAATGCATTGATTATACATGTTGTAAAATGTCACAATTAAACTCTTATTGAAGATAATAAATATATGCTAGTTGTACTAGTTACTTTTCTCTCACTGTGGTAAAATACCATCTCTAGAAGCCACTGAAGAAAGAAAGGATTTATTTCATCTTACATTTTCAGAAATGAGTCCATAATGGTGCCAAAGACTAGCGATAGCCAGATGGGGAAGCAGGGAGATCACATCATCCCACAGAGGAAGCAGCACAGAGAAACAGAGATCTAGATAGAGAGTAGGAAATGAGGTGGAGCTTTCAAGTCTAAAAGCCCACCTCCAGTGATGTACTTCCTCCAGCGATGCTTCACTTCCTGAAGGTTCTATAATCTCCTTAAACATCAAATGGACACCAAGTGTTCAAATATATGAGCCTTTGGGGAGCATGTCTTACTTAAACTATCACACTGGTGAAAACGGGGGAGCATTCAAATAAATAACCAGAAAAATCATCAAATAAAATTCAGCCTTACATCACAATTACATGTGACTTGCTTCTTAAGAAAGTAGAAATGGGGGCTGTAGAGATGACTCAGAGGCTAAGAGCACGGTCTTCTCTCCCAGAGGTCCTGAGTTCAATTCCCAGCAATCATATGGTGGCTCACAACCACCTATAATGAGGTCTTGTACCCTCTTCTGGCATGCAGACATACATACATGCAGGAGAATGTTGTATACATAATAAATAAATAAATAAATAAATAAATAAATCTTTTTTTAATAAGGGAAAGAAAGTAGAAATGGATCTTCATCAATAATAAATCAAAATGTTGAAGAATATCATGAATCATTTTAATAAGACTATCCCTAGTTAAGCAAATTCAAACAGCACTTAAAAGTCCAGGTCTGTAATAAAAATGAATAAAATGTCTAGTCCAATATTATCATGAGCTAGACAACACTGAAAGGAAGCCTTTGAAATCAAAAAGATGTAAGATGTCAACTACTAGCTATTTTCACCTTAATTTGGCAAGTCTCAGATAGCAGGGAGGGCTAAGGAAAACTGATTTATTCTTTAATGTTAACAATCCAATTTAAAAAATGGGCAGAGGAATAGAACAGACATTTGCTCCAACAAAAATACATATACGTCCAGTAGGCACTCAGAAAGACAATCAGTGTCATACCATTAGAGATGCAATCCAGAGCACGGGAGAAACCATTTCATATTCACTAGGATGGCTACTTTAAAAATAATAATAATGCTTGCAGGATGTGAAAAAAATAGAAGTTTGTGAAGTGCTGATAGCAATGAAAAATTATATTGTTACTATTTATTTACTTTTTTAAGTATAGAGGCCAGGTCTGGTGACATGCTCCTTCAATCTCAGCACTTGGGGGTGGTCAGAGACAGGAAAATCTCTGAGATTTCAAGGCCACCCTGGTCTACATAGAGTCCCAGGCTACCCAGGGTATACATTGGGACCCTGCCTCCAAAGGGGAAAAAATAGACAGAAAAATACCAGAAATTCCTCAAAAAGAGTAATCTGTTAATATCACTTCTGAGCACTGACTGTGTATGTCCATACACACACACACACACACACACACACACACACACACACAGGAGTATACACGCGAGCATGCACACAAACACATACAGAGAGAGGGGGAAGGGAGGAAGGGAGGGAGGGAGGAAAGGAGGGAAGGAGGGAGAGAGGGAGGGAGAGAACACATACACACTAAACAATTAAAGGCATATCCTGAAGAGGGGCTTTGCACAATCAAATAGGTGCATTACTGACACTAAACGAGAGATAGGAACAACTCACATTACAGAAGAATGTATAAACAAAACACAGTAACAGATATAAAGTATTCAAACATGCTACAAGATTGGTGAACTTTGAGAACATTATACTGGGTGTAATAAGGTGGACAGCTTTTGAAGACTACATCCAACATGGACCTCAGGCCTCCAGTCTTCCAGAGACATGCACTCATACCTGCACACAGCAACTGTTCTTAACTTATTTCTCCAGCCCCTACTGTTTCTTATTTTGAAAGTTCCTTACTATGTAACCCAGGTCGGCCTTGTATTTAATCTACAATTAAGGATGGCCTTGAATTTGGAATTCCTCTGCTTTAGACTCTAGTGTACTTGGGATTATTATAGGCCTGAGCTGTCAGGCACAGTTTATTGATGATTTCTACTTTTGTGAATGTGTATAGAAATATGTGTGAGTACGCGTGCACGTGTGTGGAGACCAGGGGACAACACTGGGAACATTCTCCACCTCCTTTGAGACAGGATATCTCATTGGTCTAGAGGCCATCAATTAAGCCAAGCTAGCTGTCCAGTGAGCACCAAGGAGATTCTCGGCTCCACCTCCCCAGCACTGGGATTATAAGCACACGTCTCACACCTGGCATTTTTAGGTGGGTTCTGAGGACTGAACTAAGGTAACTAATGTTTGTATTACAAGTACTTCACTGACTGAACTATCTCCTGAAACCTGGTTTTTAAATTTTAATGTAGTAAGATATGCAGAGAGCAATATTTGTCATCGTAAACAGTTTTCAGTGTCTAGGACAATGTTATGGACACCGCTGCATCTTTTGAGAAACCATTAACTGAACCTTAAGCTCTTGATTCTGCTAGACTGGCTGTCCAGTTAGTCTTCAGGACCCACCCGGCTCTGCCTCGCCAGCACTGGGATTGCACACATCAGCCTGCCTGGCCTCTGTGGGTGTGTACAGGAGATTGTTCACACACACGAGTGCGCGCGCACGCGCACACACACACACACACACACAC
>JADRCD010232354.1:0-36136 GCA_019843815.1 Montemys delectorum
GTCACCCAGGTGGTACTGGTTTTGACAGCATGAAGGGGTCATAGAGAGCAGCTGAGGCTTGGCACAGTGAGAGGCCATGGAAGGCCATAAGTAAAGGTGCAGCCTCAGTTTGTAATTGATGGCCCAGGACTGAAGGTGTCATGCAAAGGAGTTGAGGCTTGGCACCGTAAAGACAGTCTATGAGAGGCTATTGGTAAAGCCTAGTTAGAGCAGTGTTTTGGGAATGCCAGTACCATTCAATGACCACCAAGGACAGCAACAGCAGTAGAGTACAGGCATCTGGAGCCCAGAAGACAAGATGTGTGCTACAAAGGGCAGAGTTGGAGAAGTGACCAAAGCCCTTGGAGGAGCCCAGATAATCGTGAGTTAGATCCCAGACACTGGTTTTGCTTTTGATTGTGACTGTGCCCTGATATTTTTCCCTCTTGAAAGAAGAATGTATTTTAGTAGAGCCCACAGTTAAGAGACTTTGAATTTTAAAAGATATTGGACATTTTAAATTGATTGAACTTTTAATATGTAAAGACTGTGGGACTTTAGATCTTGGAGATAAATAAGACCATAAGGGTTGAGGCTTAATAGTGATGTGTTTGTGTGTCAAGTTGACAGGGGTCAATTGTACTGGCTAGTTTTGTGTGTCAACTTGACACAGGCTGGAGTTATCACAGAGAAGTGAACTTCAGTTGGTGAAGTGCCTCCATGAGATCCAGCTGTGGGGCATTTTCTCAGTTAGTGATCAAAGGGGTGGTGCCATCTCTGGGGCTAGAAGTCTTGAGTTCTATAAGAGAGCAGGCTGAACAAGCCAGGGAAAGCCAACCAGTAAGGAACATCTATCCATGGCCTCTGCATCAGCTCCTGCTTCCTGACCTGCTTGAGTTCCAGTCCTGACTTCCTCTGGTGATCAACAGCCATGTGGAAATAAGCTGAATAAACCCTTTCCTCCCCAACTTGCTTCTTGGTCATGATGTTTGTGCAGAAATAGAAACCCTGACTAAGACAGTGGGACTCATGGCTCCAGCTGCATATGTAGCAGAGGATGGCTTAGTCGGTCATCAATCGGAGGAGAGGCCCTTGGCCCTGTGAAGGTTCTATGCCCCAGTGTAGGTAAATGCCAGGGCCAGGAAGCAGGAGAGGGTGGGTGGGTGAGTAGGAGGAGGAGGGTGAGAACAAGGTTGTTGTTGTTTTTTGTTTTGTTTTGTTTTGTTTTTGTTTTTTTCCGGAGGGGAAACTGGGAAAAGAGATATCATTTGATATGTAAATAAAGAAAATATCTAATAAAAGAAAAGATCTGAAATGTAATCTTCCTTCACACTCCACCTCTTTAGGCCCAGAGGAACAGGAGGTAGGTTTAGTCACTGCATCCTCCTGCAGACTCCTGTAAAGCCCAAGAGCAGAGGCAGGGCTTCAAACTCAAGTCAAGGCAGGGGGTCCAAGCACAACCTGGCTATTGTCCTCAGAGCTTAGCTGCGTTGCTGGCGGCTCTCATTTCCAGGCGTGCTCCGGGAAAAGGGAGACTTACTGTGGTAATAAGGAGGTCTGAAGGTTTTATCTGCAACCCCCCACCGAGGTGGGAAGATGACAAAGTCGGCAATGGCCACTCCAGGTCGGAGAGACTTGGCAGTCAGCACAGTGAAAATGGAAGGATCCTGTGAATACACAAGGGGAGACTGAACATAGGGCAGCATGAGAGTGACTGAAGAGTGACGGTGTGTCACCAGCACAGGAGGGCGTTTTTTTCGAATGACAGTTTCTGATTAAGTGACCCAGGTCAGGCTTAGATATTTAGGCTCTGGTTAAGGGGCTGTAATCATTCCTGTGACTGTCCTCTTGCTGTGCTTGAAGCAAAATTCATTCACACCAGATAAGAGGACCAACGGCTGCATCTTTAGCCTGCCTGAGTTTTACATGGTGATGCTTTATTATCCTACGACTCTGAGAGCCTGAGTCCTACTTGCACTCCCAGGCTGAGTAGCAGAGAGTGTGGCTCTGCTCAGAGAATGCTGGGAAACAAACAAAACCAGCATCTACAGCCTGGTATAGAGGAAGCCCATGCTGCTTGGGAGGCAGAGCATCAGAGGTCATAGATGATAGCCACATCCAGGAAATATCTGAGAGCTGTCTGGCTAATTCTGACTCTACTATCACATTAACACAGTGGTAGTGTAGAGGGGGAGATGCTGAGGGATGAGAGTATGCGTTTTCAAGAACTTAGACTCCCAGACGGAGAACCCAAGATTCAATTTAATTGATGATCTGTGTTCACTTTCAGGCATGGCTTGGTGGTGCTGACAGCTGGAGATTCAAAGATGGGGAATCTATACTCCACCCCTTTAACTTTAATTGGGGAGAGGAGAGAGTGGCTATTTCTTTTTCAAAACAACTTTCTGTTGAATTCGTTCCTTGACAGTTTGCTATGTTTATAATAGTGCAGTCAGCCTACAGCAACCCTTCTCCCTGTCACCACCCGTTCTCATCTCCTCTGACAGGACCAGGGAAAGCATCAAAGAACTTTGACTTGAGATAAACCTTTAATAGTGAACAAAAGAAAGGAAGGGGGAGGGAGAAGAGAAAAGAGGAATATGGGCCAGGGATTTTATCAGAGAAAAAGATATGGGGATACATAGAGACTTTGTCAAGCTAGGAGAAGGTTAAAGCCAGTGGTGCTGTGAAGGACAAAGGAGGGGCAAGATGTAGTTACTGGAGAAAGGAGCCCAGGGACAGATGGAGGAGAGTATCAAATGCCACGCTTCAGAGCTCAGACCTAATCCTAAACCATGGGGAGCCTGCAAAGGTTTTTCAAAAGCAGTGGTGGGAAGATCAGGCCTGAATTTGGAGGGGAAATAACTACAGTAGCAGTAAGGAGAAGATGGAATATCCACACATTCAAATAAAAACAAACAAACAAAAAAACAAAGCCAAAAACAAAACAAAAAAATCAACCCAATCCTTGCTGGGAGAGTTACCATCTTTTTCCTCTGTCATGGGGGAACGGTCTGAGACTATCAAAAGAAAGAAAAGGCAGGAAGGCTCAAACAGAGCTTTACCAAGGTCTCAGGGTGCTTCTTCGTGTTACTTTGGGCTGGGCATCTTGATTTTCTCTTTTCCCCTTTGGTTTTATTAAGATTTGAGGTTGTTCAGAAAGGTAGTTTTGTCCCCCTAGAGATAAGCTGAATTGGCTCAGAGTAATCCTTCTATTTCTGATTCTCTGCCTTCTGCCCCAATTATCCCTCAGCTTGTGGGTTAAGTTAATCTATTATGAAGTACACTGCAAAATGAACTTACCCTCAAGGTCTCAGGATTAGCACTTTATCAAGCATGTGGGCTTGTGGGAGCCTGTACCAGAGACCGGGGACCTATTTGTGGCCCCCTAATTGGCTGAAAAATATGACCGAGTTCAAACATCTGGCTTTAAAAAAAAAATTCAAGCATTCGACCTTTGAGTAACTTTAGAAGAAGGCTTCCTTTGCCCTTCGCTGCCAACCAGGGCCACAAGCTGAGGCCGGTGAGCAGGTGGGCAGCTCAAGCAAGCAGAGTCATGCCCCAGGTTGCAAGGTGTGCAGACCTTCTCCAGACCTGTAAATGATTTTTTCCTCCAAACTTCGTTATTATCATTAGCAGCCTTCCTTTTGCCCATGCAGGAAAGCTGTGATTACTCTGGAGAGAAGCAAATTGGGTTGAGTATATCTTAGCTTCCTCATTTGCCAAGTAACATATCCCTTCACCGAAGGTCACATGGTCTGGCCCTGGTTGAGGCTTTGCATGGATGGCCTTGAAAACCTTTGATATGTGGATGCCACAGGTATACGCTAGGAGAAGCAAATTGGGTTGAGTATATCTTAGCTTCCTCATTTGCCAAGTAACATATCCCTTCACCAAAGGTCACATGGTCTGGTCTGGTTTGCATGGATGGCCTTGAAAACCTTTGATACGTGGATGCCACAGGTATACGCTAGGTCCTTCCCATTCAAGGGTTGTCCCATCCCCAGGATCCCTTCATGGTCTGGACTTACCGCATGGTCAAAAGCCACCGCATTGATGACCATGAAGTTCTCTAGGTTGTACTTGTAGGGCGTATAGTTTCCGTGCCAGGCCACTACGTTGAATGGGGAGACGTCCTAATCGCAGAATCGAGGAAAGCACGGTCTTAGAATGTAGTGTTTTTTGTAGCTGTAAAGTTACAATACTTACTGACATAACCTCTTTTATATGATATTGTTCTAAATTTAATCATAGCATCCTTTGGGAGAATCATAGCTCAATTTGATCTCTCTGTGGTTGCTTCACACACCCTCTCCCAGGTCCTGGCTTTGCCACTAACCCCCTTTTCCAGTTCCTAAGCTGCAGCTGTCGGTCTCATCCCACGTACAGAGGAAGCTTAGCACACACCCATCAAGCAGTCCCTTTTCAATGTTTAACATGACTGTGGGAATCTGTAGAGGCCAGCAGTTCTCAAACAATCTGTTTCCTGGCGTAGCAGGCATTTGCTGTGATATTTCTCCAGGGCTTTGCAGCCTAAAGGAACTTCTCATAGACACAGTGTCTGCTGTGAAGTTCAGGAAAGAAGACATCTCAAAGAGATCCAGCCTAAATATTTGAGATTTCAGAATGGCATTAACATCTTTCCTGGTTTTGTCTTGGATAGATCGCTTTACAGGATTATGATCTTCCTCACTGGTGCTGTGCATCTAGTCATGAAAAAGTATCCAGCACAGAATATTCTAAAGTTCACGGTGCATAGCTGGTCAAAATGCGAAGAATAAGAGAGATGAATGTTTAGCCTTAGATGGAATATCTATATCCATCCCCAGCCAGCCAGCCTAAGGCTCAAGGATCATCTTGAAAGAATAAGAGGCAGAAAGAATGTAAGAGCTGAAACATGGGAAGGAATGCATTGTCTCCTATACATGACAAGGCCATCAAACTAACGAACTCATAGCTGCTGAGGTTCCTAGCACATGATGTGCACAAGATCAAGCGAGCCAAAACTCTGGTATAAATAGCACAGATGATTTCTAGGCCTCCTGGAACTGAAGATGTGTCCCCGGGAGGATTCCCGTGTTTCTGAGAATGGTCCTACACCCCTGCACACATCGGTAGCTCTAACCGTTGAAGCGGATATGAGACGAGGAAGATGGGGAAATAGTGATGGATATGATTATATGTCATTGTATTTATGATATTCTCAAGAGTAAAGGGAAGAGACTTGAGGGAAATGACTACCCACAAGGCATTGTTGGAGCTGAGAGGAATGCACAGGAGTGTTGAGGTATCCGAGCCCTGCAACAGGAGAAAAGCATTGGCATTCCTGGGCCTGAGAACTAAGAGGGGGAAAATGCGTCTGTAGGCCTCTAGCAAGATCTAGAACCATGAAAAAGGCCGCATTTGTAAATGTTTATAGCTAGTTTTCTGGAGAAACAAAGCTCTGATTTATAGTGTTTGCTGATATCTGGAGTATGAATACTCTCAACTATATTTTATCTTTCTCTCCAACAATATATATATATATCCTGGTGAAAGATATGTTGAGTGCCTTTTCTTAGGTACTGTAATCTGGTTTTGAAGCTATTCAGCAGGAGCTAGATCAGGTCAGAAGAACTGAATAGAGAGGGAAAGAAATGCCCTACTATCATCCCTCCCCCCATTAATTTCCTTGAGGTTGAACCCAACAAAAGATAACAAACTGGGGAGCTAGGCTACTTTGCAGATAAATACCTGCCTTCCATGGCAAAGACTTAAGCAGAGGAGAATGAATGGGCCAGTGTGACCATCACAGAGCCGGGTGGGAAGTGGAATGCTGCTGCCTACTGACAAAATGGATGTTCTCTGTCAATTGTGTGCAGAATAATAATAATCACCTGGAGAACATACTTAAAATTCATGTAAATATCTACTTCTAATACCCAAGAAGTTATTGTTTTTTGCCAGGTGAGAGTATTGATATGGGTGTGAGCATTTTAAACAAGGCTGTCCAAAGGTTTCTAATACTAATAGTCCCTGACCAACAGCTGAAAACTTCTGACCTAGAGCATATGAGGATGGTATGTTGCTGTTTCTTCCAGGGCTTCAGTAGAAATTTCAGACTGGCTTGTCTTTGCTGGCTGGCATGGCCTTTTGGTGCTATGCAAGGAAAATAATGAGTGCTAGCCTCATACAGACAGCAAAACAGACAAATAAAAAATTAAACAAATAATAGTAACAGAAGAACTATCGGGTGCTATTTATTCCATGATCAATCTGCTCTGACATTATACACTTAATATATTAAATGATGATACACAGTAATAACCTGGCATAATGGTACACACCTATAATCCTTTCTCTTGGGAGAGAGAAGGAGAAAGATCAGGAATTCAAGGTCACTCTAGCTACAAAGCAAATTCAAGGTCAGCCTGGGCTACATGAGACATTGTTTCAAAAAATAAATGGAAGAAACATATAGTATTATAACATAGATTATATATCATATTATTATTTTTCATGTGACAGCCTTACAGAAGGGACAAAATGTTGTCATGTCTAAAAATTAATTTTATATTATTGCCTGTAATTTCATGTCCTCAGTTTACTAGGTCTCTGTTATAATTGTAGCTAATCAACTAAATTCTTTTCCTTTTGTGCCAACAATCAATCATTTGTATCTAAAATAAGGTGGTCATTGAGGAATATCGATCTTAGCTTCTCCTTGTGGGAGTCATCTTCTTTTTAAGATCATATTAGGAAGCCTCTATGTTGTATTTCCTATGTCATTCATAGAGACCCGTACAATATTAAATTTCCATTGCTAGATGAAGAGGTGCACAATCTCTAGAGTCAAACACTTGGGGGTTTTAACCCTGGTTCTGCCACAGAGCACCATTAGTTATCACCATCTGACCTGTTCTCATGACTATGTAACTGGCAGTACCTTAGTGTATAATAAAGACAAATGGATGTATGTAATGTACCTAAGGTTGGCCTTGGCTATCAACTGGTGCTTCATAACTCCACACTCACTCCCTGGCTACCAACAATCTTACTGTACCTGTTTGCAAGCAAACAGCTTGCCCTGGTATTTATTAATCACAGTGTAACCACCCGGCACTTGACGATCTTCATACCAGGCAACGGGGATCAAGAAATCTCGAGGATTGGCCAAGCCATTTGCTCCTAGAAAACACAGGAACCCAAACTCCATTTAGATGTTTCCAAAGTCAAAGGGCCCACAAAGGGGATCTTCTTCTGTGTCACAGCCAGTCCACAGATTACGTTCTTCACGAAAAGTCTTGCTGGATTCCCAGTCAGGGCTACGGGTCAGTGCCTGTCCAGCATATGTGAGATCCCAGGCTCAACTACAGAATCGGTTGGATCCCAGTTTGGTAGATTTGTAGGAGGATCCAAGAGATTTGGTTGAAAAAAGAAATTTTCCAAGTGTCAAGTCCTGGAGCTGTGAAGTGATTATGGCTCATATGGCTTTTGTATGCGTTACCTCATCACTAATCACATGCTATGGGTGAGGAAAAGGGAGAGGAAGAGAGGGGAAGATCCACAGAAACAGCACATGTCTGTCCAAGGAAGTGCTGGGGTCTCTCCTACATGTCCTCAGATTTTTTTTTTTTTTTTTTTTTTTTTTTTTTTTTTTTTTTTTTTGGTTTTTCAAGACAGGGTTTCTCTGTGTAGCCCTGGCTGTCCTGGAACTCACTCTGTAGACCAGGCTGGCCTCGAACTCAGAAATCCGCCTGCCTCTGCCTCCCAAGTGCTGGGATTAAAGGCGTGTGCCACCACCGCCCGGGCATGTCCTCAGAGCTTGATCTCATATAAAAAGGTTATTAACTACTGTCCCAGGCAGGCCTCTGTTGGCTAACCAGAACTCAAAAGCCAGAACTATAAAGCTGCTGTCCAGCCTAAAAAAAATATATGCCTGCCATTCAGGGAGGAAGAACTTAAGACCTGCCTGCTTAGCTTTGTTCAGGAGTGAGTGTTCCCTCCAGAGAAAGGAAATAAATCAAAAAACAAAATATGAAAAAGCATAAGTGCAAAAACATAATTTAACTCGGAGAGGAGAAGCCCGGGGAGTGTTTTATCATTTCCAGCTCCTGGGGTTAAAAAAAAAAAAAAAAAAAAAAAAAGCACCCAGCTGGTTAGTAAATTATATATATTTTCCAGAGAGTACATGCTCTGTGGAACCTGGAGGCTCTGCTGCCTGCACAGCAGCAGGAAGCTAGACCAAAGTGGGAAGAGTGGGTGGCAAGCAGGATGACAGACGGCCCACCACGGCTCCAGCTGCCTCTTTGCTGCCTCCCACCTTCCTCTGAATATTTGGATCCCCAGGGGAGTGACCAGAAGGCACATGTTGGCCTGTCCTTGTTGCCCTGAAAAGCTGTTGACAGGGAAAGAGAGAACTGGAAGGTAAGGCCCAAACCGAAACCAGGGGCCTGTTTCTCCAGCTCTAAGAGACACTTGAGAAAAAGTGCTCCTAAGATCGTCCTTTCATTCCTTCAGGTCCTCCCTTCAGCTGCTGGAAGACTAGGGGCTGGGAGAGCTTGTCTGGAAGTTTTAATCTGTCTCGCAGGGACTTGTTTCCAGCTCCGTCACAGAATGTAGGAATATGCTTGTTACTGTTAAGTGTATGGATTTTGTGAAGTGTGCTCAGAAGAAATGTGCCCTTCAAAGGTCACATGTCCCCCAGTCCAGTTCATATAGATAGAACCCAGGCCTTTTTTTTTAATGGCTGGAAACACACAGCTCATTGACTTAAGAAAACACTATTCACAAAGCTTATTCTCATCTGCATACATTTGCTTAAGCTGATCCCCTTTTCTCTTTGCTTCTCTTTAATATGCCATCAGCACTCCACCGAATCTCAGAGCCAAGGAGCTCAGTTGGTAAAGTGCTTGTCTAGCAGGAAGCCCTGGGTTCGGTAGGTGTCCTGCCCTGCATGGGGCTGGGCATGGTAGTGAATACCTATAATCCCAGAACCCAGGAAGATCAAGGCTGTTCTTATCTAGAGAGAGTTAGCTAGCGGCCAGCCTGGGCTATAAGAGCCTCTGATTTGAAAAAACAAAAGAATTCAATCAGATCTCAAATCTCATCTTTGGTGGAGCTATTTTTGTGACCCCCCTTTGACACCCCTCGTAATATAAACATCTAACCGGAAACCCATTCAGTGCCTTTATTGCCACTGTTCTGTCTTCCTGTTCTGGAGATACTTATAATAGATTGGTTTGGGTCGTCTTCTGCTGTTCATATATTTTGTAGGCAGGCACTTGGTCTAAGGAAGTTGTCTGGAGAAGGAAATTGAAGAGTGTGAGAGCAAGGAACAAGATAGAAAGAGATGTATCTCACGCAAGATTTACCTATGGGTCCCAGGTCAGGTAACTCAAAGTGGACGCCATAGACCTCCAGGATGTAGCCCCTGGTCTCCTCAAAGACATCGACACTGAATCGCATTCCTCTCTGGAGGACAGAGAAGCACAGCATGTCCTCATAAATCATATTCTTACAGCTATATGCAGAAATGAAGTGCTTGTGTTTCCAAGTATGCTGCTCCAGGTGAGCAGATAAAAGATGGGTCACAAAGAAAAAAAAAATGTAATTCCTAGTTATACCAATAATTAGTGTCTTATTGGGTTCAGAGATAACAGCAGCCCCCACCCAGTTAGCCAAAACTCAATGTACTTGTGAATACCTTTACCATTTCCTATCTCTGACACAGCCTTAAGCAGACTACAAACATTTAGGGAAAGGAAGCGGTGAACACTCTCTGCTTTGTGATTCTGTGCTATATTAAACAAAGCAGGCACTAAAGCCCACTTACCCTGAAGCCTTCTGTTTAGCTCTGACTCCTCCCTGTTGCCCAGACATGACAGAGACATTTTAGTGTTAGAAACAGCAGCGGCTGAAACATCTGATTGCTCTCAAATTAGGGAGAGGCAGTGTGTGTGTGTGGGGGGGCTCACTACCAACCTGAATGACGCAGATCTCGTTGGGCTGCAGGAACATCTTGCCGAACTCTGTGTAAATGAGAAGCTTCCCTTTCTGGGGAACTGGGGGGAGGAGGGAAAAGTAGTGAGAAATTCCTGTTCAAAGGAGAACCTGAGAGCTTAAGGCTTGTATTTGCTTGTTATTGCAAGTGAAGAGACCTTCATTGCGTCTCTTGGGGGTAAGCTATATTCTGACAATGTCAGTTAGCTCTTTTACTGCCTACAAGATTTTGAAAATTCTTCAGAATCTCTCTATCCTCTCCTCCACTTTGAGGAGCCTCTGTGTGTGTGTGTGTGTGTGTGTGTGTGTGTGTGTGTGTGTATATGTGTGTGTGTGTGTGTGTGTGTGTGTATATATATATATATATATATATATATATTTGTAAATTGACCCAAAAGGGCCACAGAAACAGCACAGAAAACTGCTCTTTTCTGACATTTCAGCCCGAATGCTGCCATCTGCAAGTCAGCTGACTCCACAGGAATATTCACTCTCCGAATACTAATCCTAAACACCACAACACCTCTCCCAGGCCTTCGGTTTAGATAGTCTCATAAAATTTGTTCCTGAATCATGGTTGTTGATGATAAATGGGCTTTCCTTCAGAGAGTGTAAATGCAAACAGAATTTTCCCAATAAGTTAGTCACGTTAGGTACATCATTTCATGCAGCTGCCAAGATCTCCCATGAGAGAGGCCCAGCAGAGACAGCCACGGGCAGAAGGCCCAGAACATACACTGGACACTTTGAGGCATGCTAGGAATCTTTTCCAGACCACCAGTGGTGTCTGGACCTCGCTCTTGTAGATGGCACTTCATTTAATGAAACAGATTGGGGAATGCGGGCAAATAAAATACAAAAACAAAACAAAACCCAACTGGAATTTAGCTTGGGGCTAGGGATCAGTCAGTCCTACCAATCAGAAACTTACCTATCAGGAAATCCCCATCTGAGTTGTAAAAACACCTGAAATTTACAGAGTACTTTCTGTGATTTTCAGCTTTAACACATTCTGGACAAGTTTATTCATTCCACAAATTATTATTTAGTGCCTAACCACGAACCAGGTGCTGGGTGTCAACTGATCAGCAGAAGCCTCCCTGTGGAGCCTGGAGTTTGGCAGGCTCCACAGGAAGCACACAATTGCAGACTGCCATCTTGGCGACTCACAATGGTGCTGTGAAAGTCAAGGTCGGGGCAAGAAGGAATTAGGGACCTGTACTGGTCTGGGGAGACAACAAAGGCCTCCTGCCTACTGATGAGGCTTTGGACAAGAGATCTTAAGATATCATGTAGGCAAGAGGAGAAGCTCCTGGCAAAAGAAGCAGCATATTCAGGTGCTCTAGAAAGGAGGCTAATGGGCAGCTAGGGAGAAATAAAGGGAAGCCAGTGTGACTTGAGTGGAGTGTGTGCGTGCGTGCGTGTGTGCTTTGGGGGATGCCCTAATACAAGGCTGGACCCAGAGGGAGGTCTCCAGTGGTTCCTACAGGGCTGTGATCTTGGCCTTGATTCATGACTCAAAAGTGGAACAGCTAAGGCAGGAGAGATGGCTCTTCAGTTAAGAGCACTTGTTTGTTGTCAAAAGGAGCCAAATTCTATTCCTAGCACTCCCATGGTTGCTCACAACTGCCCCCATGGCCAGTGCCGGGGGATTCAACACCCTCTTCTGGCTTCTACAGGCACGAGGCACACACGTGGTGCACAGATCTATATACAGGCAAACTATAGATACACATAAAGTAAAGTAAAAATCTAAACAACCTTTAAACGTTGAATAGCTCGCATAAGTTCATTAAGTCAGCAAGATCAGAATTCAGCTTGAATAACAGTGTAGTTCGAGGGCAGTGGTTCTCAGCCTTCCTAACGCTGTGACCCTTCGGTACAGTTCCTCATGTTGTGGTGACCCCCCCAACCATAAAATTATTTCGAAGCTACTTTATAACTGTAATTTTGCTACGGTTATGAATCATAACGCTAATGTATATCACATGCGAGACATGTGATGGTCAATCTCTAAAGGGGTCTCGACACATAGGTTCACAACCACTGTTCTAGAAGTTGTGTGCAAAGCCGCCATGACTGTCTGCTTTCCGGAGAAAAGGTAGGGATACTGTTTACTTTAAAACAAAACAAAACAAAACAAAACAAAACAAAAAACCAAAAAAAAAAAAAAAACCAGAAGAAAATATGGGAGCCAGTGGCACAGCCGTGAAGGCATCTGCCACCCGCCAAGGCTGAGAATCTGAGTTCGATCCCTGGGATCCACATGGTAGAAGGAGAGAAGAGATTACTCAAGCTGTCCTAATTTGTACACACAGGTGCTGAGACACGCACCCTCCTTAAAAACCTCGGTATAGGAGGCAGAGACAGGCAGATTTCTGTGTTGGAGGCCAGCCTGGTCTACAGAGTGAGTTCCAGGACAGCCAGGGCTGCACAGAGAAACAATGTCTCGAAAAACCAAAACCAAAACCAAAAAAAACCTCAAAAAACCAAAAAAACAACAACAAAAAAAACCCCAACAACAACAACAACAAAAAAACAAACCTCGGTATAAAAATAATTAATGTGCAGTAACATTAAGCTTACACAGAGCTACTAGCTATTAGCAAAAGCCAAGTCTGTTACTTTGTTTCATAACTGCTCACGCAGCATGACTTTGGACTTGAACCCTAGGGATCCTTAGAAATTAACTATCTGTCACCAACCTGCCTACTTGAGCTGCTCCTTCATCACAAGGCCCTCTCCTTTTCTGCCTATACTGTTACCTGACATTCCTGTCTATGTCACATGAGTCTGTCAAAATAGAAATTCAGCACTTGGGAGGCAGAGGCAGGCAGATTTCTGTGTTGGAGGCCAGCCTGGTCTACAGAGTGAGTACCAGGACAGCCAGGGCTATACAGAGAAACCCCCGTCTCGAAAAACCAAAAAAAAAAAAGAAATTCTTTTTTTAAAGATTTATTTATTTATTTTATGTATATGAGTATACTGTAGCTGTACAGATGGTTGTGAGCCTTCATGTGGTTGCTGGGAATTGAATTTAGGACCTCTGCTCGCTCTGGCCCAAAGATTTATTTATTATTATAAATAAGTACACCGTAGCTGTCTTCAGACACCCCAGAAGAGGGCGTCAGATCTCATTACAGGTGGTTGTGAGCCACCATGTGGTTGCTGGGACTTGAACTCAGGACCTTTGGAAGAGCAGTCAGTGCTCTTAACTGCTGAGCCATCTCGACAGCCCAGAAATTCTTATTTGCTACTATTAATAAATGGATATCGACATTTCTCTGAGAGGGGAACAATTATAAAAGAACTGTGTTTGCTCATGCGTGACTTTATTCCATCTTCACTCTCTGGCCAACAGGCACTAGGGGATAGGTATATCATGCCCCAACAATTGGGCCTCTTACCTGTTCTCCATGGAGGAGTTACACAGATAAATGTGCACAGCAAGCCCATTGTTAGACCTGATGTCTCCTGCTCCACATAAAGTGTGCAAGCCCTGGGAGAGGGGAGACAGAATGGGTAGTGTTTAAGAGACTCAATCCTGCCCCTGGTCCCTGAGAGTCATGAAACCTGGTTTTGTATTCTTCCCTTGGAGAATACCCTAGGGGCCATTTGGGATCAAGTCTGCCTGGAATGCATTGATTTACACTTGGTAGGCTGTGTCCCATCCTAGATGCTAGCTAGCTAGCTGTGATCTTGTCTGAACTCCCTTAATGACCACATCAGATGAACTTAGAGAGCGTGAAGTCATTTCTTTCAATGAATTCAAGATGGGCATTTCATTGTGACGAAGAGAAACCTTCAGGAAGGAGGGGATACATGGTAAAAGGATTTTGTGGGGAGAGGGCTTGAAGCTTCTCTTGACATTTAGTGCCCCCTCAAGTCTACACTTCTCTGGGAGCAGCCCTCTCTCATGAGGAAGGCCAGGTTACTTTCCCCAGAGCATAGCAGGGGAAGACTTTGTCCTTTTGCTATGGAACCAGCGCAAGGAGCCCTGACACTGGGCTGGGGTGAGCAGAGACTTCTGAGGACACCACTCTGCCCCAAACCTGCAGGCAGGATGCGAAACCAGAGAGGGTTCTGTTCCTCAGATATCCATAGCTCTCACAGGAAGCAAGTTTATTCTTCTCCTGTCCCTTAATGGATCAGTTAGAGGTTTACTGAAGTGAGTCCTCACAAGGTATGGGGGACACTTGTAAGGGTAAAGGCTTCAAGGTGATTTAAACAGTTTGGGCTATCACTGGGCACCTGGAGTGCCCCTAAGTAAAGTGTGAGCCAAGTCAGCCGGCAGAACTCTCCTCTGTCCTCCTGGAGCACTAGTCCCTGACAGCTCCAGTCCCTTCACCCACACACTTCTTGCTGTGGACGCAGGTGTCCCCGTACTGCCAGCATTTGCAGCTATCAAGAAGGCCTGCCAGTTAGCCCTGTGATGCTCCACCTGCCCTCTGAGGTGATGGATCTGAGCCCTGGTATCCCTTTCAGGGGCTTCAAATTCTTGGATGGGGACATTTATCTTTGTTTTTATTTTTACTAATCTCTGTGAAATTTATCGTTTCCTTCCAGTTATTGTGAATGCAGGTGGCACGCCACAGCAGCGGCAGAAGTGCCTGTCACTTTGTCAGTGACTGTGACCTTTTAATATCATACATCACAGGTATCTCAAAATATCGGCTCATACTATAGTGATTGGATTTTCACATAGGTCTTAGGATCTAGTATATTAACTAGGAGGAATGTTTATAACAACAAAGCAAATACTATCGATTTTTAAAAATATTTTTATCATCACATTTCAACATATTTATCTGTGTAATTTGATATAATTTATTTTACCCAGTCAAAACCACAAGCGTAGTGGCTCATAGGAGTAGTTCCAGTACCTGGGATTGAGGCAAGGGGACTCTCAGGAGTTCAAGGTCAACCTGAGCTTCGGGAGGAGAGCCTGTCTCAACCAAACCAAACCAAACCAACCAACCAAACAAACAAACACCCGCCCGGACACACCAAGCAATAAACAACAACAACAAAATAAATGAATGCATAAATGAATAGGTTTTACCAAACCATCAAAGGTGTCATGGGTCAAATTGGTTAAGATCCATTCTAACCCAGAGAAGAGGTGCTCAAGGGAAAGGAAAATTCACCCTTATTGGCCTTTCTGTGAGATAAAATCTCCTGGGTGCCCTTTGGTGTCAGGAGCCATATGGTGCCTGTATGTAAGGCATCCCTCAGCCAGCCCCCATGCTACACACAGGTGGCTTTGTCTCTTCCGCCTCCACCTCCGGTTTAGGCTGCTGCTCTGCATTCAGTTTGCAGATGGCTAGATCACTCACCGCAGGACAGAGGAGGGCAGTGGGAAGGTGCGGAGAATATTGACTTACGCTCACAAAGTCCACTTTCTTCTGAGATGCTTTTGGAATCTCAAATGGTTTCCATCTTAGCTGGGGGGGAAAAAAACCATACAGGGAAATGACTTTGTAGGGGGAAAGCATAGGTTTATTAAATAGATTGAGTAACACAGAAGAAAATGAACAACTGCTCCCTCTGCGAGGTTCTGGCCATTTGTGATTGTGTTATGTTAGAACTAATGAGTATCTATTATTTCTTAAAGTGGTTCTCTCCCCTCCCCTCTGTGTGTGTGTGTGTGTGTGTGTGTGTGTGTGTGTGTACTCTAGAAGTATATGACTGTGTATATGTGCTATAGGAGCATATATGTATACTGTAGGGGTGTGTATGTGTGTATGCGGTAGGAAATTGTCCCTCTCCTTTTTTCTTTCTCCCCCTTTCTTCTTCTCTCTCTGTCTCTGTTTCTCTCTCCATCTCTGTCTCTGTCTATCTTTCTGTGTGTGTGTGTGTGTGTGTGTGTGTGTGTGTGTGTGTGTGTGTGTGCTGTAGGGGTGTGTGTTTAATATGAATATAAAGTGTCTTTGTTCCTAGTCCTTTCAATTATAAAAATGAAGCCACGCCATCATTCCCTCTCTCGGAAGGTGTTTCTTTTAACATTTTGCACAGGCACATCTGTGAGTTTTGACTGATGCTGCTTTCATGCTATTTATAATCAGCTCCCTTTCCTGGCGTGCCGACTTCATTGTGTGGGCTCCTGACACTGCAGGGGAAGCTTCTACTTCTACTTCTAGCCCTTGGAGTTTTGAATTATTTCCTTAAGAGAGAGAAAACCGCATCCAGCTGAGACTGGATTTGGTAAATGCAGTGCCCGCTTCAATTTCTTCCCCAAACCTTGCGTTTTTCGCCCGGGCTGCCCGATGGTTCACTTTAAATCGCAATGATCTTTAATTCAATAATGAACTGATCTAAGGAAGTGGGGAGAAAAATCAGCAGGTGCAAGCCCTGCTGAAAGCACGGGTGCAGTGTTTATTAATCAATGTAGTACAGGGCCTGATGCAGCCAGCCTGGGAGCTCATCTGCCCGGAAGCCCAGAGCACATCTGGAGTGACCTGCATCCTGGGGCTAGCTCCACTGGCTGTTAGGCCTGGTGAAGGCTGGATGGGAAGGGACTCCATCCAGGTGCTGGACTCTGCTCGTTCTGTATTTTGAGAAGGCAGCCAGACAGGAAAAGAGGAGCAAATGGAAAGGGTGCTGCTGGGCATATCACACAGCTAGGCAGCATTCATCATTTCTTAAAAGTAAAGGGGATGACGGCATTCTGAGACCACTACAAAATGATGCAAAATGTGGGTTTGAAAAAGACCACTGAAATTGTGCTTCAGAGTGCAGCAAATACTTCAGGACTGATTCTATTCATGATGATACCTCTTGGGTCACAAGGGCCAATGAAAGGACTTAGAAAGGGCTTCCAACCCTTGGCATACATGTGGGACATTTTGTGCTGGGTAATTCTTTGTTGTAGGGCTGCCCCATGCATGGAGAGATGCTTAGCACTGCCCCTGGCTCCTGCCCACAAGATACCCATTCTGTTCCTTCACATTGTAGCTATCCAAAACACACACAAACACACACACACACACACACACACACACACACACACACACAGCCAAAACATCCCCCTATCTCTTTAAGTCAATATCCTGCTGAGAACTACAGACCTAGCAGAAAATTCACTTGACAGCAGGAAGGGCCATAACTACAGCTGAGCATATAGGATAGTATATGTGCTGGCGACCAAACTCAGAACTCTGTGCATGTGAAACACATGCTCTACCACAGAGCTACATCCCCACCCGGGGTACTGCTGCAGCTTTCAGGGGCAGCCATAGTCTATTACTAACCACTGCCTACTGCCCCTGCTGCTGTACAGTGGAGAAAAATCACCTGAAAAAGAGTCATCATTGTAGATTTCCCAGAGGACGATATTTAAGTATCAGATCAATCGTTGCCCTGGCAACCATTCAGGGCTAACCAGAGATTCTCAACCCTGGATACCCATGAGAATCAACTGGACGGCCTTTGAAACCAAGACCAAATTAAATCAGAACCTCTGGAAATAGGACCAAGGCATCAGCATTTTCTAAACATTCCAGCACTCAGAGATTCAGTGACTACTGCCTTGCTGTACCCAAGCACACGTCATACTTAGAAAAGTCTATGCAGTCAATCAAGCAATAAACCATCCAGCCAAACCAAACTGTGGCATCTCAAGCTAGACATGGTAGTTGTAATGCCAACTTCCAGATAGCATTGATTTTTAAATAATACAAGCTTAAGAGTTATTAAATCTAAGGGGGAAAAAAGGGAAGGAGATATTAAAGAAGGAGATCTCTCTGTGTGTTCCTTTCTCTCTCACACACACTCACACATAGAAGGAGAGGGAGGGATAAACCGGGGAGAGAGCGCACATTGGGGCAGGGAGACAGCACAGTTGCAAGTGCATTGCTACTGGCTACCTAGCTGTTGCTCTGGGACACCTGTGCAGTCTGCCTGAAGGTTAGATATCTGTTGCGGGTAGAAATGAATCCCTGCCTAGCAGAAAAGAGGCTCTTCTGTGAGAGGGAAAAACTGACCCAGAGGCCTGATGGCTTGTCAAGGTCTGCTGTTCAGTTTTCCAAAGTCTTCCGTAGTAGTTAGTCCAGCTCTCAAGCCACAAGGGGAGAGAGGCTGAGGTGTGTGTGTGTGTGTGTGTGTGTGTGTGTGTGTGTGTGTGTGTGTGAAACTACAGCCACATGCTGATGTAGGGAGCCTGCCATCAATGGGGCCCACATTCTAGCTGAAGCAATGGCCCTGGGGAGCCTTTCTTCACCAATGTAAAAATGATTTCCTTCAAAGGACAGATGATACAGGGAGAAGAATACTGTCTCTGTTGGGTCTGATGGCTCTGAATTGCACAGAGTTCTTGTTCAGACTGTAAAGTGCCGATCTCAAAAGGGAATGATAAAGATGCTGAAATCATTCTGGTAAACCCTGAATCCGTAAAAGGAATTCAACTTTGGATCCTCAGGCAAGAGATTTTGGTCAGGAGCCCCGGTGTGATGTTCTGGTGAATGTGAAGGGAATGGAAAGAAATTGCTCTTAGAGTGTAGTACAGAACATTCCCTGCTGAGGCCAGAAGCTCAGCCTGAGAGACCAAATCTTTTGGGTTCAGACTCCATCTTAGAGAACCTGACCTAAGGTTGAACTCCAGTTAACTAACAAACTGGAATCTACCATCAGTTTCCAGGCTACTCACCAACAAGACCTGCGTCTAGCACCAGTTTCTAGGTTATTCCCCAACAGGTTATTCCAGGTTACAAGCCTGCCCCTGACCCTTCACTTCCTAACAACCACCAATCAGGAAGTTTAAGTTTATGGTTGGGCTCCCAGCACCAGCCAATTATGTTAAAGGCCATAATATCCCCCCTCCCCTCAATCAGATGTGTACCAGGCTAGATACCCCCTTCTTGCCTCTATAAATGATTGCCTAAAACTAGGCAGGGAGCTCCTTCCCATTCTGTATCAGAGATGGTGGTGTGGCCCAAGCTTGAGCTTAAATAAAGAAACCCTATTGGCTCCTTGGTGGATTTTTTGGGGTTCACAAATGTTTCCTGGCACAACAAGCCTAATACATTTGTTGCAGAAAAGTCACTGTGGTAAGCCTGGTCCAAGAGGGCCACTCATGAGCAAACTGCAAGACTTGGCTTTTGTTGGCAAATCATTTCCCCCGTTGGGTCGCTTTTCTTATTGTAACAATGGGGTCACCGAGCCTGGGGACTGGAATCCCATGAGCTCTTAGAGAAGATCATCTGACAGTGAAAGGACACTTTGTGACTGAAAAAAAACTCTTTGACATGGACTGCTGTTCCCCCCCCCCACCCCCAATTCATCTGTTGAAGCTCTGACTTCCAGTGAAATTGCTTGGGAGATTTCAGTGGTAAATAAGGTTAAGTTAAATGATAAAACTGGTATTTTAGGAGTGGTGAGTTAGAATTCAGGTACTTGGGAGACTGAGGCAGGAGGATTGAAGGTTTTACAGTCTTGGGATATAGATAAAGGTCTTTTGAAAGAAAAAAGAATTGAAACCAGAGTACCAAGACAACAAATCAAACAATTACCTCATTTCCAACAAATAGGAAAGGCTGTGTGAGGACAAGAGGGAAGATGGCCCAGATATAGATCAAAGAGAAAAGCCATTATCAGACATCACCCTCTCACCCCTTGATCCTGGACTCTCAGTCTCCAAGCTTTGAAGGAACTGTTCCTGTTATTTAGGTGGCTCAGCAATGACATAATATAATGCTATAATTTCATAACCATTTATGTTATTCATACTGTATATAATCATTGAATAGCTCCTCCCATATGTAATTTAATTAAGACTTTCAAAAATGATGATATAGATTGTACTATGATATCTAGACTATAGCATATACCAATGCATATTTATTGAATGGTTGAAGAGATGAATAACTATAAGCCTGGAGAACACTGCTCATAGAAGTCCAAATGTTATTTCCAAAGTGTAAGCCAATTGCTTTTTTTACTTTTGCAAATTCTACTGGAGAATAAACTTTTATTCACTAAAAGTGAGGTGGTAAAAGAGTTTTGAAAAGTGTTTCTAAGGATGTTCAACATTTAAATTAAAAATTCTTTAACATTTCCAAAGGAGGGAGATAGAGAATCCCTGTTAACATTTAATGAAAGAGATTCGAAATTCATGCCCAGAGATGAAAAGGAAACAGAAAGAAGAAACCTCAATATGTCCAAAGTTAGGAGACTGAAGTTTGCTTGGATGGTGTGAAGATCCCTTTCCATACTGAGATGCCTTGATTCACTGACACCATCCAAATCTGCCACGGACTCAGCTGCTCTGGGTGACCTGGATACTCTTCACACTGGCTGGCTAGAGATGGATGAATTATTACAAGTTGGTAACACCATTCAATAATGTTTAAGTCACTTGTGGGTAAAACCATGACCATACTGCTTAAGCCAGCGCAGCTCTGGTTGGAGCAGGTTCGGGGTGATCAGTAGTGTTGACTTTTAGGCCAAGGAGGGAAGCAGGGGCAGATGAACTAGAGAGTGACTCACAGAAGTCCTCAGCAAACCTAGCAATCTCAGGGGAGAAGGAACCAGTTCATGTGGGGAGAAATTAGGCTTTGACGGATCCACTGGTGATCCTTGGAGTAATGGGGCAAGAGTGCCATTAAAGAGGATCCAAGATACAATATATTTAGACTTTCTAAAGTCTTTCATAGGACTAAAAAAAAAAAAAAAAAAAAAAAAAAGAGAAACTTAGATTCCAAATGTGACTTTGCCCCTGAATGCAAGGCTGAGGATTTTATATTTGTTACCCAGAGCTCTGGCTTAAATGTGTTAGTCAGCCTTCCATTGTGATAACAAAATCCCTGAGTCACTTAACTTATAAAGAGAAAAGGTTTATTTTGGCTCATAGCTTCGGAGGTTCCAGTGTAAGATTGAGAAGACCCAGGCTTCGGGCCTCTGCCATGGCTGGAATTATCAAGATGGATTTGAGACTAGATCTCCTCCCATGGACCTAAAGACCCTACTGCCTAAAAGTTCACCACTGCATATCAGTGCCTCTCTGGGAACCAGTTCATTTCATACAGTCCTTATCCAAACTACATCATGCATGTACTTTAAAAGTTCATATGTGTGGAAAAATTAACCCCATGATTCACATGTCAGTGAAATAGGGCTTTGGGTAAATAAGAGGAAATGAAGTCATGCAAATGGAGGCTCCATGATGCTATTAGAAGAAGAAAGAGCCAGGCACGTGTAGCCTCTCTGCCTCTCCACGAAATACCCTTCATAAGCGTGCAACAAGAAGGACCTCGCCATATACTCTCGCCACGCTTAGACTTCCCAGCCCCTAGACTTCATATTAAGTAATCCTCCATTCTTTATAAATTACCTCAGCTCTGTTATTTTGTTACAGTAATAGAAATGAACTTAATGGCCTGACAGTAACTCAATAGTAGGGCATTTGAATAGTTTGTTTGAGGTCCTGGGGATCAATTCTTAGCACTGGAAAGGTAGGATGGGATATTTAGCATCTTGAATAAACACAGTAATCTCCCAATAAATGTTAGTGGGTGACTTAATTCTAACAACTCTCTGAAGTGCTTAGAAGTTTTGTCTTTCTTTTTATTTCCTTGAGCTTAGCACACAAAAATGGGGTTGGTTGTGATATTTGCATACACATTTACTATATTCACATCCTCCGTTGACACCCTTTAAGCTCTCACCCCCATCCTGCTGGTACTTGCCTCTTACCTTGCTTCCTCTGTAGCCATGAGAACATGGATGGCTTAGAGCAATTCAGTTTTCCCCACTGAAAATGACACTTGCCAGGCGGTGGTGACACACACCTTTGATCCCAGCACTTGGGAGGCAGAGGCAGGCAGATTTCTGAGTTCGAGGCCAGCCTGGTCTACAGAGTGAGTTCCAGGACAGCCAGGGCTATACAGAGAAACCTGTCTCAAAAAAAAAAAAAAAATGACACTAATGTTTTACTCCTTAGGTTACACCTTTAGTATTTTATTATCAGTCCCTGTTTTGATTTGCTTTCCAAACTATTCCTTTTCTCCTCGGTCCTAAACCCAGGTCTTTTCCATTTAATGGTCTTTCAAGTTGACCCTTATTTTCTGCTCTCCTGGTGCTGGGACAGTGTGTCTCAGTCTAACTCCTAGAACACTAACCCAGCTAAAGACCTTCAGTCTCAGTATCCCTGCCCAATCCCCCAAAGTTAACTCATTTATATAATATTATCAAACACGATTTTATACTAGGTTTGGAGGTGATACTCTCTGTACTCAGGGAACGCATTACAGAAGACCCCCAAAGCAGGATGATTCCCCCAAGCAGGAAAATAAACAGATAGTGGAAATGGCTTTGAAAGAGATGTGTAAACAGAAGCATTCCTTCAGGAATACATCCTGGCACGAGGCCCATTTGACATCCAGATACATGGAAATGAGAGATACAAGCAGTAAGATCACTTGGTTTGCAGACAGCTCCAATATCTTTCTGAGGAGTGAAATGTAAGTTGATAGAGATGAACTGTATAAAAGATCAAGCAAGCTGTCCAAAAAAGGGACTGCAGAAGGCAATGTGCACCGCAGTGCTGGCCACTGCCAGCAGATGCATTTAGGGAAATGCAATCCTGTCTATTTATAGGATGGTGAGATCTGAGCTCCCAGGGAATATATTCAACAAATATTCACAATTTTTGGAAACGGGTATGTGCTAGGTGCTGCAGACCAGTGAGAGACCCTGGAGACAGAAGATCCTCTCAGACACCCTAAGAAATGCTCAAGAGTTCAGTAGAAGAAAACTGTTTATAGTTAAGACCAGCTTTAATTTATTTGTGAGATTTTGATAAACTGATATTTATAAGAGAAGAGAAAATTCCAGGAAGACAAGAAAGCATAAAATATCAAAGCAAAACAACTTAGCACATTTTTCCTGGACTGATGATGGTCCAAAGGTTAAGCAGAAGACATAGCAAGAAGTAGAGCAGTAGTTCTCAAGCTGTGGGGTTGCGACGCCATTGACAAACCCTTGTCTTGAGAAAATAGTTATGATTCATAACAGTGGTAAACTGGGAGAATATCTACATCACAATTCATAACAGTAGCAAAATTGCAGTTATGAAGTAGCAACGAAAATGTTATGGTTGGGCGGGGGTGTCACCACAACATGAGGAACTGCATTAAAGGGTTAAGGAAATAAAGGAGAAAAACCAGAGATATCTCAGAAGAAATTTCTAGAGGGTTTCCTAAGTGTGATCCGTTCTTCAATTTTTTAAGCGAGTTAGAAAATTCCTCCATTGTTCAAGGAATTCTTCCTATTGGTTCATCTGACTTGGGCGGTTTTCATTCCTTATGTACGTGTGGCAAAGAGAATCCATCAAAAGGGCAATTCACTAGTTGATATTTGGGAGGTAAGGATGAGGAAGAGTATTATGGTCTGGATTGCCCTCCCTCATTCATAGGTCCTTATCCCCAGAAAGTGCTAGACACATTTATTTATTTGTTTGTCATTTTCTCACTTGTTTTGTTTGTTTGTTTGTTTATGAGGCAGAATCTCATGAAACTGGCTTCGAACTCAGGATCCCCCTGCCTCTGTCTCCTGAATGCTGGGATTGTGAACACGTACCACCATGACCAGCTTGGGTAGATTTTGACAGCTTACATACATTACAGTGAGGTCCTTGGGGGGTGGGGTTGGTAATTGAATATGATTTGAGCTCTTAGAAGAACAGGCACAAAGCCAAGGCGAGAAGACCAAGGAGCAAGCTAACTTCTGCAAGCACGGTAGAGGAGACCCACCCCAGTCTCTGGAGCAGAGCTCTGAGTAAGAAATGCCATAGGATCTGCTTTGGTTTCTGTATGGTGGCCTCAGCAAGCTACTGCAGAGAAGAAAGGGAAGACAAAGAGAAAGGAAAGAGAACAGAGCTGGGTAAGGAAGGCCAGGAAGGAGATGGCCACAATGAGGCGGTGACAGTCTAGTTCAGGACCTGGAGAACATTGATTTTGTGGGTTTTGAGTCACTGTCATGTCATGGTACCCAGGGAAGGACAGAGGTTCAGAAACAAAAAAGGCAGATCAGCATACATGCTTTGAAGTACTGGGAACACACACACACACACACACACACACTTGTGCACATGCATACACATACACTAGGTAAATTTTATTTTAAAAAACCATATTTACCAACTGAGGTATAAGATATGGAAAAGGGCACAAAATACAGTTTTAAAAATAAGCTGGGCAGTGGTGGCACACGCCTTTAATCCCAGCACTTGGGAGGCAGAGGCAGGAGGATTTCTGAGTTCGGGGCGAGCCTAGTCTACAGAGTGAGTTCCAGGACAGCCAGGGCTACACAGAGAAACCCTGTGGAAAAAAAATAGACTAAAAATAAAACTATTATACCATGAGCTAATTACAGTAGATATAAGCAAATAATGTTTTAAAATTATGAATAGTCACAGTTTCCCTGCTCAACCCTATGCCATGGACAGTAATCCTGACTTCAATATTCTCATTGGATGTCCCTGAACTTCAGTCTCACCATGAGAAGGGGAAGGTGTGTAACTAATGCTGTTTTCTAGATGTAGGAGGTAAAGTGTAGGAATGTTGAACCAAGAACAAGTGGAAATAAGGTAAAAATCTAGGGGCAGCCGAGAGAAGGAGAGAAAAGATCTCAGCTCAGAAAGGGCTAGACGCTGGGTAAAACTGAGGAAGGGGGTGTCTACAGAGTGATGCTTCAGGACACGTATTAGATATTTGTTAATGTCTTCAGGAGATCAGGTAAGGACTGACAACGTTTTTAACTGTTTCTGGTACCTGGTTGCATGGAACTCGGGAGTTACCTACTCATGCATATGTACAAGGAACAAAGCAAAAGGAATAAGCCAAAATATTAGACGTGGTTGATTCTGCATCGATGCTTTTATGAAAGTTTTAAATAAAAGCCTGCTATTTGTGAGGATAAGGCCTAACATGGGGATATAGTCTTATCTGCTCAAGAAACTGAGGCAGAGGATTGTCCCAGACCAGACTGGACAAATATAATCAGTCTTCAACTCAAGGACACATGGGAAAAATGGGTAGGGAACATTTCTTTTCTTTTTCATTTCTTTCTTTCTTCCTTCCTTTTTTTCTTTTCTTTTTGTTTTGTTTTGATTTGTTTCGTTAGGGCCTCATTATATAGCCCATGACGTACTTAAACTCACAATCATGCTTTTCAGCCTCCTGAAGACAAGGGTAAACTATAACCAGGCGGCTTGCATAGGATGAAGGAGTTAACAGTGGGTAAATTGGATGTGAGGGATAAATTATTTTCTTAAAATGTCTGTCAGGACTGGGGATATGGTACACATTTAGAATGAAGAGACTCGGGTTCATTGTGCAAAGAAGAGAAGGGGGAAGATGGGAAGGAGGAGGAGGAGGGGGGTAGGGGAGATGATGGCACCTGATTATAAAGAGTTGAATAAACGAAGGAGGAAGGCCTAAGGTATTCTTGGAGGAAAGAGACTGTCAATGTGGCAAGATCTGGAGAGTTGGACAAGTTTGACAGCAAAGGTTCTGGGAGGTTTACTGTTTGGCAGCATTTCTGATAATTTGCATGTTCTGGGACAGAAGGAATTCTATGATTCGACCTTTAATTAATTTGGAAATAATTCCCACATGGTCCAAATGATACTAGTTGAAAACCAAGTGGTAATTCCCCTAGCCTAAGTTTTAACTGTGTCAAGCACCTGACAATCAAAAGTTAGAGATCATAATAAGAAAAATAAATACTGGGCTAGAGAGATGGCTCAGTGTAAAGAGCACTGATTGCTCTTCCGGAGGTCCTGAGTTCAATTCCCAGCAACCACATGGTGGCTCACAACCATCCATAATGAGATCTGACACCCTCTTCTGGAGTGTCTGAAGACAGCTACAGTGTATTTACATTTAATAAATAAATAAATCTTTAAAAAAAAGAAAAAGAAAGAAAAAATACATACTGAAAGGTTGACCTCTCAAAAGGACTGTGGACTCAGAACTGGAGTCGGAATCTGTGAACTTCAACTGGATCTAGATTTGCTTGTGAAATTCTGAGATTCCACATGTTAGAGGAAAAGACACAATAAACAACATTGGATATACTTCTTATATGAGATATCAATGGACTGAACTAACATTCAAAGGCTGAATTTCCGAACACCCAAGAGGTCCCATTAATTCTGAGATACAGGACCAAATATAAATTAAAGAATTTGAAGGCAGTGGTTTTCTGTGAAGTATCAGGGGTGACTGCCTATCCCATGATGCTCTCTGTAGGACTGGGGTTAGATTAGAGGCAGTATTAAATACTTCTTGAATTTTCAAAGTTTCAAAGATCTTTATTACGGGAAGTTGGTGAAGCTACAGAAATATTAAGCTTGGGCTTTGACAGGTAAAGACACACCTATCACAGAGGCTTCAGCCAGCAAGGGCTGTCAGATAGAAACCTAAATATAATTTTCCCAGACTTCCTTCAAGGGAGCCTGGAGTACATATTTGGAAAAGGTTATGAAGGGGAAGTGATGAATGCAGAATGCTGTGGTTAATTAATGAAGCGTAAAATTGGAAAGAGATATTAACTTGTCAAGGAGTAAATGAAGACAAAAGGCTAGATATGTACAAGAATAGCCAGAGTGTATATCAGGCAAGGGAAGCAGATGGCAGGTGACATAGGTCAAGACAATGGTTAGCTGCTATTTCTATGAGTCTGGTGTCACAAAGGTACTGTGGAGTTTTGGGGCACATCTGTCCCAATGTGTGAGCAGACTCCTCTGCTAGAGGAGAAGGCTGTTTGGTCACTGCCGTATACCAGGTGTTCAAAGAATGCAGAGCAAGGACAAAGTAACAAGTTCAAGAAAGAAAAAAAAATACAATGTCAAGCCAGGTGTAATGGTGGTGCACGCCTTTAATCCCAGCACGCAGGAAGAGGCAGAGGCAGAAAGATCTCTGAGTTCAACCAAGCCAGCCTTGTTTACAGAGTGAATTCCAAGACTGCCAGAGCTACACAAAGAAACCTTGTCTCAACAACAACAACAACAGCAACAACAAAAAGACAAAAACAAAACAAAACAAAGAAGAGAGAGAAAAGCCACAAAGTGGTGTTAGAATGGAAAACACAGGAGAGGGGAGTCAGTGAGTTGGGGGGTCTACTAGGAAGTGGCCATCAAATTCCAACACAGCTGTTCTGGTTTCTCGTCATTGACTCAAAAGTTTAAACACAGTAGTTAGAACTTCTTCGTAAAATGTATGCTAACTAGTTACAAAATAATGATTTAGCATATGCAGCTGAAATCCACATGATTCCTGCTGAGGACAAGAGGCATCTACTTTCTATTTTATTAGTTCTTACATCAGTTGAGGTTTTAGAATTTAAATACTTGACAAGGCCAGGTGTGGTGGCACCTGCCTATACTCTTAGCATTTGAGAGGCAGGGGCAGTAGGATCATGTGTTTGAAGCTATCCTGAGAGAAACACACACACAC
Organism: Montemys delectorum; assembly: GCA_019843815.1. NCBI lineage: Eukaryota > Metazoa > Chordata > Mammalia > Rodentia > Muridae > Montemys > Montemys delectorum. Next base: position 27,414 of record JADRCD010232354.1, read on the forward strand.
ACACACACACACACACACACACAGAGAGAGAGAGAGAGAGGAGGTAGGGAGAGAGAGTATCAAATTACAAGAATTCTATTGGCATAAGGTTAATTTTAAAATTCTGATATGTCCCAAATTTAATGACAGAGGCCAAAGTGGTAAGAGATAGAAGTTAACAGAATTTAATTCAGAACCAATAACATAACCAATAAAAACCATGACTTAAATCCAATCACAATGATAACTAGGACTATGGAACCCTATTTTACACACCAATTTTTATAACCTCAATCAATCCAAACATGACCACAGCTCTCCTTATGGACCATCCTTCTGTCTCCAGAGTTTCTCATTTGGCGTCATATTTGGCCCCTCCCCATCTATAGCCAGTGAAATGCATTTCTTCCCCTATGTTTATTAAGGAATACCGTCAGCTCTCCTATCCAGGCTGCAGGTGATTGTGGAAACTTGTCCCGGAACCTCATCTCTTGTTTTTATGGCTAGCATCTGTTATGGATCAGTAAACATTTCATGGCAGAGATCTGTTGGTCTTTGCAGTCGTGGTTTCGCAGACTCTATGACACGTGACCTGTACTTCAAAATAACCTTAAGAAGGGATGTACTCACACAGAAGCAAAGTGCAGCCCGTAGTCATGGAAACGACAGGTGGTAAGAGTCGGCTCCCAAGCACCTTATAGCTCATACTTGCAGAAGTTTACACTGTGTGTTTTCCTTAAAGGTCAGATTTAAAAGCTACCCTGCCCCTAATAAAGTCATATGAAAAAAGTAATGGCCCCATTGATGCCCACAGCTACAGGCCATTTTATGATGATGCAGCGAAGTGTGGATGATGAAGCTGCTTCTGGGTCATGTGTGCATGTGAGGATCCTGGAGCTCCCAGTCCACCCCACTTACCACAAGTTATTCTACTATGATCTTCACAGGCACACTGCTTCAGTCCGCCCGGAACGCATGCCCTGCGTGCCTTCATTTAGCCTAGCTCAGTGATTCTCAATTTAGTTTACATAGGAACTTTGTTTTGTGGGTCGTGTACACAGAACTGCATATCCTATACTTTATAGGTGATTAAAGAGATTTTCAGGGATAATTTCATTTGTGCTCAATTTTCTTCATATTTGGTCATTTCGCAGCCGCTTTGTTCCTTTGTGTGATAGGAGATTTGGCTCTATTAGAGAAAACTGTCAGAAATATAATTGAGGATTTCCTGTGCCACCTGAATAAAGAATTGGAAAACTCTCTGTGGGCCCAATACCCTCTCAATCCTCCCACGCTGGCATATAATAAGCACCACATTGGCATTTATAAAACCCATAGGTGCCATGCTTCCTATTTTCCTGTAGAAAATAGAGTCCTGTTGCTAAGCAGACGGGCAACTTGAGGAGAGAACTAGAGATTTCTGAAATTTAACTCTAGGGGCTCGGGAAGAGAAACCCCCAAAGTGATGTTTGGGCAGGCTGAGATAAAGCAACTATCTCAGAATCAAAGTGAGACTCAACCCTACTTCTTCTTTTCACAGGGAGGGACCGAAATGCCCTCATTTGTCTCAGAAACCATCTTGCCCAAGCAAGGCCTCGCAGTGTCATCAAAGGAAAGATTAACTGTGGAGAGAGGGAAGAACTAAGAGTCATTGTCCTGAGTGTAGCACCCTGAAGTTACCTGGGAGAGTCTAACAATCTTTGTCTGCAATGTAGTTTGCTCATCACTGTTCCGCCTCTGCTAACTCTCTCTGCCATGGCTCCTCCCTCCACACCAACGCTAATCGATTTGCTTCCCTTTCTCATGTCCTCTGTCTCTTGATGGCTCATGCTTTTGCTTTCCCCATGTCACTCATAAACAGGATCTCAGAGAATGAGCGCAGATTTTTACGGCCCTTTGTCAAATAAATGGGAAGATGACAACCTGAGGGATGCTGTGCCGAGTTAATTCTCAAATGTTAGAGACAGGCGAGAAAGCATGATTGAGGTAAGGAGAGTCAGGTAAAGGTAGGATGCTCTGTGTGTGTGTGTGTGTGTGTGTGTGTGTGTGTGTGTGTGTAAATTGTGTGCTTCACAAGAGTCTGTCTTACTTAAAGATAGGCAAGGTACTGAAAGCCAAAAGTCTTTATTTATGTGGGGCCTGAATTTGCAGAGTTTAAGTTAGAGAGGTGGAGCAGGGGCTTTTTCTCCAGTTGCCTGAAAGGAGATGCACAGTAGGGGGCAGGGCAGGAGGGCATTTGCTAGCCGCTAAACTTCACAAAAAGCCTGGTTTGTGGCACAGGCCCCCACTTCTAGCTACACAGCAGGCTCATGTGGGAAGTTCCCAAGTTCAAGATATGCCCAGGTTACATAGTGAGTTCGAGGCCACCCGAAGCAACTTAGTGAGATTGTCTCAAAATAAAATAAATAAATAAATAAATAAGAAGAGGGCAGGGAAGATAGCATAGTGTTGGAGCCCTTGCCTAGCACATGTAGAATCCTAGTAGGATCAATCCTCCATACCAGAAAAGAGAAAGTCACACAAGATTTAAGGTCAATTATTTTGGGGGAAAAACGTCCCAGTTTTAAAATGACTGAGGTAGATAATATTTTAAGATACATTTTGACCACTCTGAATGCTTTCATTTCTGTCCTTGGCAGACATGGACCCATGGGAAGATATGGAGCAAGGCAGGTAACAAAATGACTAAAATTTTCTGGCTTCTAAAAAATCCTGAGAATTTAGAGGAAGTACATTTACAGATGTTTTTCAGAAATAGACAAAATATCATGAGTCAAAAAGGAGAAGCCAGAGGTTTCCTTGGACTCCAGAGAGAAATGAGACATAAGTGTAGACAGTCCTCAGAATGAAAACAAAAACAAAAACAAAAACTAAGAGCTCAATTTACTTGACTATAAATTCTGAGCCTGTAAGTGACTGCATCAGGATGGCGGATCAGAGTCATATTTTTTTGTTTTGTTTTGTTTTTCTATTACCTGCCAGGGACCTTGTAAACACGTTTACACCCACTCTCCTGAACCCTTCCCGTCATGGCAAAGCTAATATTTTATAAGTGAGGCATCATGGCTCACAGGCATCTGGGAGGTAGTGGGACCTAGGATGCAAACCCAGACCTGTTTTTTCTCTGTAGGACATCACACCTGGGAGCAGAGACAAAGGAAACACTCCAGCCTTTCCTTTCAAGAGTCCTGTCTGTTATAGTATTGGGTCATTGCTACAAACGGAGAGTTGAAATAATGCTGATCAGATGTCTCTGTGTGGGGCACCAGACAGAAGAACTGGTGAGACAGTAGCAAAGTTCAGAACCCTGATAAAACTCATAATTGAGAACGGCAGGAGTTTGAACTAGCCCCTGACTAGAATCCTGTCCTGGAGGAGGTAACCATGACACCCCACTAAGAGAACATGACCACTGGTCGGGTAGCATAGAGCCTAGAGTTCTCCATGCTAATGAGGTATCTAGGGGCCCCCGAGTGTAGTCAATGAGCATCCTTTCCTAGGCATCCCTTCCTGCCAAAGATATTTAATCTTGGGTTCATCCTGAGTAAATGGTATGTATCCTCATCCGCCATGAATAAACAGTTTGGACAAGCAAGGGCCATCTCCTTCATCAATGACCTGGGGGTGGGGTGGGGGTGGGCATCTTTATCATACCTAGCCTTGTCTAAGTCTCTGGCAGAAGGTTCCTCCACACTCTTGACACTCACCCTGAGCTAAGCCTGATTCCTGCCCCTGGCTCATCCCCCACAACCTGGTTTCCAACTCTTCCAGGTTGCCAGCGGGCATCTGGGTGCCCTGGAGGATGGGAGCCCCTGTTCTCAACTCTTCTCAGTTCTCAAATGGTATCTGGGTGCCTTGGAGTTGGAGAGCCACAGCTGTTTCTCACCTGGAGAAACGTGAGCTGGGACTCCTATCTTAGATTGCACTTCACCTCCCCGAGTGGTGTGTTGGTGTCCCACAAGCCAGACAACCCTGCAGCAAAGAAGGAAAGCAGACCCTCGTAGCTGAGGCAGCAGAGAATGTGACAGAGGTCTGTCACCATAAGACTTTACAGACATGCGCTTATTCCTATACCCACATCAGAAGTCATTCTTTAAGGAAGGTGTTTATATTCTGTGATAAGGGGAGGTTAACAATAAAAACCTATGTGAAATCAAGTAGTTTGACCAGCTCCTAACTAAGTCTGAACCTCATCCCTGCCTGTCTACATGGAGTTAAACAAAACAAAAAAGAATATGTTTTGCTCTCCTTGTTCTATTCTCTCTCTCTCTCTCCCTCTCTCTCTCCTCTCTCTCTCTCTCTCTCTCTCTCTCTCACACACACACACACACACACACACACACACACACACACACACAATCAATCAATGCATTTCAAGATCCTTACTCAAATATGAGTCACAAACAGATATTTCAGCACTAATTTTAAAAAGCATTCTAAGTTTTCAATAACTTTGGCTCCAGTATAAGCACTTCTGTTGAAGGCTCTAAATACATTGTGTGTTTCAGTTTTGGGCCGGTTACCTGGTTAGGATCAGGGCCAACTTCATCCCAGTTGTGAACGACGTGGCCTTGGTCGATGGACTCAAAGGGCTTGTGAGAAACTGAAGGGAGAATCCTATATAGCCAGCTAGGGGGAACAAGAAAAACAGAAAGACATAGCTTTAGGTAACGCTCTGAGGGACACAGCCTGGCTCTGGAGGTGCCCTCAGTAAGTCATTCAGCAACCATCTGTGGGCTTGGATGTAAGAGACAATGCCATAGCACTTGTCAGTAATCACCTCCTGGCCGTAACTCTGGCCTCCTCACTTCTTCCATGACGTGACTATCGTTCTGCAGCTTGGGGCTCTGGCTCCTACCTATTCGCATAGAGCCAAAGCGCGAAGGCTTGCCTTTCCTACCACTGGAAGGGAAAAGGAAGCACCATGAAGAATATGTACATGGAGACCCACAGAAAAGCGTCACAGGATGCTAAATCTTGCTTTCCACGTCTGACAGCGCATCCTAGACAGCCCGAGAGCATATAAGGGGTGCCTTTGTTATTTGTTAAAAAAAACAAATCAACTTTGTCCTATAAGATGACAAAGTGATTTATGACAATGGAGAAATAATTTCATAAATTCAGACACTCCTGGAGGTGATCAGTTAGTTCTTCCACAACTTTTTCTATGCTATTAGAGGTCCAGCGCTTAACACTTTTCTCATATATTTCTTCTGACACATTTCTCCAATGCATATATAAGCAAAACTGACAAACTGTTGGCCTACTGTCTTTTCCCATTAGCGATGGAGGAGGAGGGAACACGCCTCACATCTTCCTCAATCAAGGACGGTATTATAATTTCACTTTTTAGAAATACACTTATTTGTTTTTAATTTTTCTGTGTGAGTGTGGCATACCTGTGTGATGTGTTGGCATTGTATGTGTGCACAGGCAGGCATGTCTATGTGCATTCGGGGGCCAGAGAAGGACATTGCTGTCTTGTCTAGCCTTAAGGCAGGCTCCCTCACTGAACCTGGAGCTAGGCTGGCAGCCTGAAAGCTCTGACAATCTTCTTGTCTCAGTGCTCCACAGATGCGTGAAGCCATACTGACTTTACATGTACGTGATGGGGATTCGAACTCAGGCCCTCATGCTTATGCTGCAAATGCTTTTGCCCTCTAAGCCATCTCTCAAGCTCCAATTATTTTAGTCTTAAAAGTGAAAAATAGAATCTAAGTTTTAAATGTGTCCTTTATTTTGAATAAGGTTGAGTAAATTTTACTTATTTATTAGTCATTTGTAATTTTTCTATAAATTACTTGTACAGTCCCATATTGATTTCAGTTGGGTTTTATTTGGTCTTTTTGGCATTAATTGTGAGAGCTTTTAGACTTTTCAGTTCCCTACCATGTAGTTACAAAAGTATATGTTCATGCTTTAATGTAGTATATTTATGGTTTACTTCGGTTTTGTCTTCTTTGTTAAGTTTTGCTGTCTGTGTATAACAAGGCCTCAGCCAAAGGTTTTATTTCCCAGGATCAGATCTACCTCAAGTAAGGGAAAAATAGTCTGCCGAGGTAGAGGGACACCGCATCTCATTAAATCTTTCCAGAGGTTGACAGGGTGAGGAGGGATAAGGAAGACCTGTTGTGCTCAACAAGGCTCCAGTCCAGACTCCAGAGTGAAATTTGCTTGGCTAGACACTGAGTGTCTGAGCCATAAATAGGGTAGATTTGTTTCACGCTCATCTGATTCCTCTAGCTCCTGATGCAATGGCTTCAGACCCTACACTCACTAAGCCCTTCCAACTCCCAGGAATCTGTGGGCTGAGCATGTAGGTATGTCTTAGCATTGGCTGTATGATTCAACTTCCCAGACCAATTCTTTTCATCTCATCTAAAGAGAAGAAGTCCTCCTAGAGCTGTTAGGACTACAAGTTCACCTACCTAAGACACCTGGCACATAGTAGGCACTCACCTACTGGACAATTATTATTGAACTGCTCACCCTTAACCATCTGGATTTTTACCACAATTTAAACATTTCCACATCCGCTGTCTCAAGAGATAAGTGGTACCCCTAATAGTTTTAGTATTTATTTCTAGTGCTTTGGGGCAGTGAGTAGTGACTAGCTGAGAACTTCCGGGCTGACCTGCTGGTAAATGGGGCGGGACATACTTTCCTGCTAGAGGTCTGAGTGCTTTTAGAAAACTATTGTGTGTACCTTTAGGGAGTTGTAAGCAGATGGGTGAGCCATGCCTAGTGTCCCTTATTTTTCAACCGAGTTTATAAAACTCCCCAGGCTACACTACATTGCCCTGGACAGAGATTTAATTCTGATGCAGGGAATGTTGCCAGTTCCTTAATGAAATGCCAACAGCTCCTTTTCAGCCTCCTGGAACAGAGCTCAGCTCCTGCTGGCTGAAGAGACTGCTGAATAATGGGGGCAGGCGGCAGATTCCAGAGACCAGGTGGCCTGTGTATAGATGGACCATAGAGCTCAGGACATAGTCAGGAAGGCCAGGTTGTCATAAATTAGAATAGATAGGGGTTGTTTGTGGGTTACCTTATCTTGTCTAGAGGAAGCGATTAAATGACAGTAGAAGCAACCTCTGATTACCTGTCTGATTTTGTTTTGTTTTGCTTGGTTGGTTTGGTGACGTGAGGCACAGAATCTAAGTCCAGGATGGCCCCAGATTCTTTGTTCTCCCACTTGAGCCTTCCAAGTACTGGGATCACCAGCTATTCACCACACTAACCAGCTTAATCCTTGCTTTTTTGACACACCTAAGAGATTATATCTCTTCCCCCATTCCTTCACCTGCATGATCTCTTAGGATCCAATTGACAAAGGAAAGGGATCTGAAAAGATAGGCGCCTGTGTTCAATCCCACACCACTGTAGAAGAAAGAAGGAGCAAGGTCTTAATTAAAGGGGGGCCTGCTGCCTGCAGAGCGGAATCGGCTCATTATGAAGGGAAGCGAGGTTTAGCGCCCTGGATCTTTGTGCTGGTTGTGCTCACCGGCCTGGCGGCGGCTTCTACGGAAGACTTTCAGTGGAGATAAACCCACTTCCTCCTCCTATCTAGGCAGCATAAGGCCCGCTCCAACTCTCCTTCGAATCTCCAAATGTCAGCAACACCATTCTTTGTACATATCTGACCTGAAACCCCTACAGTTAGATGTGATTCATTCGAATCACAACCCTTGACTGCCTCCTGGGTCTTCAGCGTCTACCTCCAACCTGCTCCATAGACGCTAATTAGAGAGCAAGTTCACTGAGGTATCGTGTAGGATTAGAGAGAGCACAGGGCATGCCACACTGTGCTGACGACCTTGCTGGTTTCCAGGGAAGGCAGATTCCCATAGAGGAAAGTCCCTATTAACTCAAGCCACAAGGGGCCACACTACGTGACCTTTCAAGCACGTCAGCTTGGATTATCGGTTTTCACGAAAAGAACATAACGCTTCTGACTTGTCAGCCAGGGAAAACTGTCAGAATCTTCTCTGACTATAAATTGAAACTATCCGATCCTTAGAGGAAAGTCAGACTGTGGGAGACATTTCCCGTGGCGTTCTAGAGAACCTTTGTAATGGAACTGGACGTGTATGCTTTTTGCCCCTGTACAGCTGCTTCCTAGCTTTTCTCTGCCAATCACTCATTGGGAACAAGCCTGGATACCCCCTGATGTGACTCAGAACACAGCTCACAAGGGGGACCTTGGGGAGACTGTTACTGGGGTACAGTTCCCACAGACTGTAAGCCATAACAGATCTCGTCATATACCTTCTCTTATTGGTGTTCCGTGGACAAGTGAAGGCCGATCCCGAGAGCTGCTCAGCATAGAGATTGTAGGGGCAGACCTGAGGATTATTCTAAAACAAAAGAGGCAACACATGACATCATTCCAGTGCCCGAAGCATCCTATCTCCCCATCAACAAATACAGTGGAGGGAGATCTTGGCCTGAGTAGGGGAGGCTCTGGACCACTAAACGTTTCCCTTCCCTGAAACCCATGTATAGTTGGAATACATTTGTGACTTCCCCCAATTAGAAGAGTGATACAGGCTTATCGTGGAAATTTTATAATACATATGATGACCCATTACCTCGCCAACCAAAGAAACTCAATATTAATATCTGTATATTTCTTTCTGTTCTTACCTCAAAACAATAAGCATCCTATGAGACATATAGGCTTATAGTAACCAGGAATTTTTCTTTTTTTTCTTTTTTCTTTTTCTTTTTTTTTTTTTTTTTTG